>APFE031453186.1:0-14238 GCA_000404065.3 Pinus taeda
TGGTTTTAGGAGGAGTGTATATATAAGTTAATTAAAGTTTTTTCTTATCATATTTGATTTTTAAATTTAGTTAAAAGATTTTAAGTATAGTGGTTTGGTGAATAATATTTTCTTAAGATACATGTGTAAGTTTTGAAGACATGTTATAACTTATTTATTTGTGGTATTTTAGAAATAATTATATTTGGTGTAATAGTGGATATTTTTTTGAAGTTACCAATTTTTCATCATTTCTAATGTGAATTAAAACATAATAATAGAAATTATTGATGATAAAAGTTATAACAAAAAAACAATTTAAAATATTAATTTAAATAAATGTAAGCAACTTAACTTTGCATCATTGTAAAGCTCTCAATTAATCATTAAAAACACATTACATAAAAATATATTAAGAACATATTATACATCTTTAAGAAACATACTCAATTGTTCATTAATCTTTTAATGTAAAATGAAATTGAGTGCTTCGTTTAGTATTACATATTTGCTATAATACTGCCTAGATGTTTAATATTTTTAAATCCAAAAAAATATCTAAATTAACCTGTATTGCATAGTAACAGTTATTATCCTCCAACCTTGTTCAAGTTAGTTCACCTTCTTATTTCATAGGTTTCATTTCTTCATCAAATTGATATACGAATTCATTCTCTTTTATCCACTCCAAGTATATTCACAAAGTTTATTGGATTAATGGATGTCATTAATGATCATTTATGTGAGTATTAAGAATATGGGTATGAAGAAGAGTACACATAACTTCTACCATAACTAATTAGTTCCTTAATGCCACCAAAGCTCCTTTGTTTTTTTATTTCTTGTGCTATAATTTGATGCTCTATTGCATTAATTTTTGTAAAAAGGTTAAAGATAGAGGCATTGTTACAATTAAGATGTTTTTCATGAATTTGCTTCAGGGATCTAAAATCAATTTGCTAACTAGTAAATAAGTTGTTTTGTTTGGAGATTTAATGTACACTTACTACAAAATCAACTAAAATCAACACCTTTAGAAAATATTCAAAACATCCTTATGTCTAAATTTTTTCTAACTATCACCACTCCATAATGCAATTTGATGAATGGCAAGTCTCTAAAACCACAAATTGAACTTGCATCATTTTTCCACCACATCAATACCCTGTATAGTGACTTTCCTTCTAGGGATGTCGTTCCCCTAGTAGGCCCCTAATTCCTACCAACAAGGCAACAATCAAACCCAAAACATGAAAATACTTTCTTCACTACAATATTTCATAGGCCATTGACTTTTTCTATATATAATGATATTATCCTACAATTAACTAAATAGGTAGAGAATGATAGAAAAAAGCACACAGAGAAAGAATTGAGGGCATGTGATCATAAGAGGGTAGTCTCATGGCATTGAAATGTCAATGTTTGAAGCACTGATATATGTTTTAAACCTTTATAGGGAATTAGTGCAATTAGTGCAAATATGTTATTATATTAAATATAAACAATATAATAGAAATCACACATATAGAACATAGATAACAAAAATATTTACTCTTGAAATCCTTAATAACGGAAATCAACAATCCCTACAGCCACACCTCTAACTTCTTATTGTATTAACTTTTCCACTTTTACAATACAATATGTGACTCTATAGTATCCAAAGCCCTAACACATTAGCTTGAATTAGATTACAACCATGATTAATTTGCCAAAATTAGATTACAATTTCCAAAAGACACCAAAAATAAAGCAAAATTGACTAAAACCAATAGCAAAAAAAATTCTAAGAAGATTCACCTGTAAACCCCCAATAGGGGGGATAATAGCAAACCTCCTCCCTCCTAACAAAAGCCACCTTAATACAACTTTGCTGCCATATCAATATATAGTACATGGGATCTACGTGTAACCAATCATATAAAGAATATAACAAATACACAAAAACTAAAAGTTCTTATATGCCATGTGAAGGATGATAGATCCAATGGCACATATTAATTGACAGTGGATCTATGATATATGTGTCAATGAGCTAGCCATTAATTAATGGATTCTTTGAAATGTTAATGATCCATTGACCAAAATATTTCCCTCCTTTTCACTTAAACCTACACTTTCCTACCTATCCATTTCCTTATTATGATCTGGAAGAGCATGATAATATTGTATATCATAAAAATATATTTATAATTATTTTCTTTGATCCAATAGTAATCCAAGAGAATTCCCTTTCACAAAAGTATTTTCTACCATATGATTAATGGTCATCCTAAAATCTCCAACCTCCTTAGCTGAATTTATACCTTTGTTTATGGAAATGTTAGATGTTTTCTATAATGCATATACCTATGCTTGTTGTTTAAATCTATAGCTATTCTATAAGAAAAGAAACCAACGTTTTTTAAGTTAATGATAATCCCCCTTAATGCCCACTAGGGACAACACAATTGGAAATTTCCTTGTTATGAAGTAATGTAAACTATGTGATCAAGGTTCAAATCCCACATGAGTCAAGACATTTAGAAGAAATGATAAACCACCTACACTTTCTATCTCATAGAAAATGACATACTTATATATTAATGTTTACTTGCAATAATATTTTAGCACCATGATGATTAACATTATGAATGAAGTATGTTTAAAAACATTGTGTGTGTGTGCGTAGATATAAATATATATAAACTATTGACTATATCTTCCAAATATTAGGTAGCATACTTCGACAATAGTTTTGGTATTGTAGTGCATTAAATGTACAGTTAGTAGTTTGAATTAATGAGTTATATTGTATCAAAAAAAGTGTTAGATTGAGTCAAACAACCAAAGTCGTATCTTAATATGAAGAGATCTAAAGTTCCATTAGTTTTTCAATTTGGGTAACTCTATGTTTTATTCTATTTTTCTTCACTCTTCCTCTCAAAATTCTAAAATGGAATCATAGCCATAGCTCGATCCATCAAGCTAAAGAGAGGATCTAAAAAAGGTGGTCACGTTGAAGTTTTTTTGTAATGGATTTTTTTTATGTTTTTATGGAGTTAATTTGTAGATATGCCCAACTCACAATTAAGATGTGGTAGCTTCAACTGATTATTTTTGCAAGGTCCACCGTTTATGTTGTAATTATTGACAAAGAACTATCAAGAGAAGAGAGGCTACAAAGTTTTGCAATGGAGAAGCCCTTGAGGGGCAACCAACGCTGTAAGTTTCCCTCATTGAGTTTCATAGGGAAGAATCCCCATTCTTTAACCTGTGTTCAATTAAGAGACCCAAGAGAGAATCTTACTATTAAGAGACATACATAGCTTGATCTTCTTGTCAAGAGAAGGAGTGTTTGCCATATAAGGAAATAAAAACCAAAACAAAAAAATAGCCTTATATGCCAAACCAATAAAGCTGTCATTGTTTTTATTTGCATAAGATTTGTCATCAAGAGAAGGGGCCTCTATGCCAAAGTCAAGCCAAGGTTTCTTTTTGGAGCTATCCCTTCATTGTAAGGGTATGTTTCTTTATGGAGTTTCCACTAGATATTTTTTCATATAGGTTTTTTTATAAAGCCACCACTATAAATCCCATTTTAATTAGTATAAGGAGAAACCCTAGTCATTCCATGGTTTGATTGTATTTATCATTAGTTTCCACTTTAAGCTTAGACCTAGTCGCACCGAGGTTTTAAGACCTTTGTTAGGGTTTCAATCAGTTGAAAATTGGAGAGAAGCCCCCCAATTCTTAGTAAGGGATTGTTGTTACAAAATTCAGTCATGGTTTCCACCAACAATTAGAACGCACATGGTCCCATATTGAATGATACAAATTATGTAATGTGGGAAATTAAGATGAATATGTTTTTAAGAACTTCAACTATTGGGAAGTAGTAGTCACAAAATATGAAGAACTTGAAGTTGTGGACTTAGAAGAAATGACAAATTCCCAAATAAATGCTTCAATAGAGAGTAAAAGAAAGGATGCAAGAGCACTATGGAATTTGTATAATGGAGTTAAGGACTCCAAATTTACAAATATTTCAAAAGAAATCAATGTTCATCAAGCTTAGGAAATTTTAGAAAAAACATACCAAGGAACATGTAAGGTCAAGAATGAAAACCTTCAAATCCTCAGGAAGAAGTTTGAAAATTTGCAAATGAAAGACTCTAAAATAATAGATCAGGTTATTAATTAGTCCATGGAGGTTGTAAATAAACTAGAACTCATGGAGGGGATGTCAAGATAAAAAGGTGGTTGAGAAAATTCGCAGAAGTTTCCCACCTTAATTTGGCATGCTTGTGATATACATATAAGAAAGAAAATTTCAATTGAAGAATTGGAAAGATCAATACAAATCGTTTATCAAGAATTAAATGTAGAAATGACTCATTAAAAAATGCCTTTGAAACCCAACCCACAATTAATGGAGGAAGATGTAGAGGTAATAGAAGCAGATGCAGAAGAGGAATATCATATTCTAGCAACAGAAACAATCCATCAAGTCCATATTAGTAACCATAGGATCAAGATTAGAATGAAAGAGGAAGAGGAAGGATGGACAAGTCAAATATACAATGTTATTATAATGAGAATTATGGCCATTTTGAAACTGAATGTGTGAAGAAAAAATTACATTCGAACAAAGTCAACACAAATGTTTCAAGCACTTAGAATATTCCATGTTTCTTTCTTGTTTAACAACACAATAAAATAGCAATGAATGTCTCAGATTACTATACAATGGCTTCAGTAACCATATGATAGGCAACAAATATTTTTTTTCAATTTTCAATGAAACAGTTAAATCTCATATTAAATTGCATGATGATATTCTTGTTAATCCCTTACAAAAAGGTACTATTACAATTGTATATAAACATAGTGAAAAGAAGGATATTCATGATGTCTATTATGTATAAAGTCTGAAACAAAATCTATTAGGTATAGGACAAATGAGTAAAAATGGTTTTGAATTCATGTTTAAAGGTCCTACATTCACAATTCATAACAAGTTTCCCACTCAATGTCATAGCAAGGATCCATAAGACCAAAAATAGGATGTCTCCTCTAGTCATGAGAAATTCCAAGCAATCATTATCGTATTCTCAATTTGTAACAAACTTTGATGAAACTTGGTTATCGAATATTAGATATGGTAAATCAGATTTTAGTAGTATTGATATTTTGCAAAATAATTCTATGGTCCTAGTCCTACCTATGAGATATGTCCATAATTATCCATGTGAAAGTTGTATCCTTTCCAAAAACCAAATAAATACTTTTCTAAATGCTTCCTTCTATAGAGCCCAATTCCACTTGATCTAGTAAACATAGACCTTTGTGGTCCAATGTAAACCCAATAAATAGGAGGAATATTTTATTTTATAACCTTAATTGATGATTTTAGTAGAATTACATAGTTCTTCTTCATCCAAAAAAATCTAATACATTTCAAAATTTCAAGCAATTCAAAGCAATTTAGGGAAGCTAAGTGGCAAGAAAATTTAAGTATTAAGATGAAATGGAGGAGGTGAATATGATTCCAAATAATTTTCAACATATTGTATGGATCAATGTATAAAACAAAATTTACAACAACGTACACTATACAACAAATTGGAGTATCATAAAGGGAAAAATATGCCATCATGAATATTGCAGGAAGCATGTTGAAGGAAAAGAGTTTTCCAAATAAGTATTGGGAAAAAGAAATATAAAGTTGCTTTTATATTTTGAAAAGACCTCTAATCAAAAGTATCAAATGTAGAGTTTCCTTAGAAGCTTGGATTTGTATGAAGACAAGTGTATCACACTTGAGAATATTTGGTTGTGTAGTTTATGCACATGTTCAAGAAGAAATGAGAAGGGAGTCAGATGACATAAGTGAAAAATTTCATATTTGTTGGTTATAGTAAAATCCAAGGCTTATAAATTGTACAACCTTGCCACAAAAAAGAGATTATTTTAAAGAGTTGTTAAATTCTTTGAAGATAAACATGGAATGATCAAGATAATAGAAAAAGTAGCAATCAAGTTTCTCCACATGCATTTGAACCAAGTTAAGCAAGAAAAGTGGAACAACCAAGACAAGGATTGCCACAGTTACAAGTTCCAACTAAGGGGGGAAATCAAGAAGGATAGAATGCACGGATTCCATCTTAAAGCAATGAACATGATGCCACCATTCTATAGACAAAAGGAAGTTTGAGAGAAATTTATGAACAATCAGATAATGAACAAGTACACTTTATCTTTCTCTCTTACAATCCAACAAATTTTAAAGAAGTAATAAAAAATAAAGAGCGGGATGAAGCTATGAATGAAGAAATTGTAGCAATAAATAAGAATGACATGTGGATATTTGTAGATCTACCAGCATGAATAAAAACATTGGAGTCTATAAGACCAAGTTTAATGAAAAGGGGTGAATTGAAAATCATAAACTCAGATTGGTAGAGAAAGGCTTTACACAATTACTTGGAGTAGATTATGAAGAAATGTTTACCCTAGTAGTAAGGTTGGATATTTTCATAATAGTATTAACAATAACAACAAAATATCATTGGCTAGCTTACCAAATGGATGTCAAACCAACTTTTTTAAATGGAATTTTGAAGGAAGAAGTTTATGTAGATCAAAATTCAATATATGAGGCCAAGGGTCAAGAGATAAAAGTTTACAAGTTAAAAAATACTTTGTATGGTTTACAATAAACACCCAAAGTATGATACAACATAATTGATTCTTATCTCCTCAACAAAAGATTCAAATGCATCATTCATGAAACCACACTCTATACAAAAATAGATTTACAAAGTAATATTTCGATTATTTTCATTTATGTTTATAATATGATTTACATAGGAAATTTGCAACTTGAAGGTTTTCAAACAACTATGGAGAAGGTATTTGGGATGACCAATCCTGGTCACATAAAACATTTTCTTGGAATAGAAGTTGAATAGTTTGAAAAGGGAAATTTCATTTTTAAAGAAAGTATGCAAAATACATTTTGAAAAGGTTCAGGATGAATGAATGCAAGCCAACAAAGACAACAATTTTCCCAGAAACCAAGCCAAGCAACTATGATAATAGCCCATCAATTAATTCCACTTTGCACAAGTAGCTAGTGGGAATCCTGATGTATATCAAAACAACAAGGCTCAATACAATGTATTCAATTAGCCTTATATCTAGGCTTATGGATTCAACAAAATAAACCCATTGGAAAGAAGAAAAATTGATTTTAAGGTATATCGGAGGAACAATACAGTATGGAATTTCATATATTGATTCCAAGGCAACCATTTTATTGGTTACATAGATAATAATTTTTCATAAAGTATTGATGAGGGAAAGAGTACATCAAGATATGAATGTCACCTCGAAACGGGACTAATTTCATGGGAATCCAAGAAGCATCCCATTGCATCCATTTTATCAATAGAAGTAGTGTATGTAGTAACCACAAGAGAAACATGCTTTATAGAAATTTTGTGGTAAAAAATGGGTTTCAAAACAAAAATGTAGTACCAAAATAAAATTGATAACAGCCAATGGGATTCAAGATGATGATGGAAAATATGGGGGATGATTCACCATTTTTGGAGTAAAAAACTAAAAAGATTAAAAAAAACTATTTTTTTCAACTTGTATTTTCAACTTATCTCCCTACATCTTTCCTCAAATTTCGAGTGGGATCACTCGTTGGATGCATAATTTAATTTCTTCTAAGGAGTACCCATGTTGCATACTTTTGATTGATCCTACTACGCAAAAAATAAGAAATACATGTAAAAACATTATTACAATCACATTTTTCATGTAGCAGAGTCCATTAAAAATAAGCAACATGGGTACTCCTTGGATGAGGAATTAAACTCTCCATTGAACGAACGCTTCCACTTCACATTTGAGTAAAGCTGCAGTGAGATAAGTTGAAAAATACAAGTTGAAAAAATAGATTTTTCTTTTTTCCCTCTAAAATTTGATGATGTAATCTAATTTTATTTTATTATTTCTGCTATATTTTATATAATACCTTAGGAGACTAATTTTAGACCTCAAAATTTATTTAATGCCAAGAATTTTGGTTAAGAATATTGATAGGTGATCTTTAGCCTAAAGAGAAGAAGAATCCAACTTGTATTTTCTATGTTAATAATTCAGATATTGCACTTTCCATAAATCATGTATTGCACTGCAATAGTAAACATGTTGGCACCTATTTGAACTTCATTTGAGAGATAATCAATAATGATGAAATCAATCTTCAACTTTGCAATTACAAAAATCAGTTAGAAAATAATTTTACAAAGCCATTAGAAAAACAACGTTTTGAATTTCAAAGACAACATCTAGGAATTGTCTATGCTAGAAATTGTGATGAATATGAAGTCAGAATTATGGGGGAGTGTTAAATGTAATTGTCGAATACATCTTCCAGTTGTTAAATAGTTTACTTAGTCAATAGATTTTATAGTGTAGTGCATTCAATGCACAAGTAGTAGTTTGCAATAATGAGCTAGATCATATCAAAGAAGGTGTTATATTGAGTCAAACAAGTAATTTTATATATTCTCTATGTAACTCATGTTTAGTGTGGTGTGGCAAAGTGGTATCTGAATGTGAAGAGTTCTAAAGCTCCAATAACCTTTCAATCTAGGTAACTTTGTGTTTTACTGTATTTTTCTACTCTTCCTCTTCAATTCTGACAATATTGATCGGCTAGTTAGTGAAACTACCCACATAATTTGAATCAATGACTTTAACATCAAAAAATTCCTTCATACTACACTCACTAATCATCTAATCAAAATATGACACACTAATATATGTTTTTACCGTATAATAAATAACTATAATAAAATAGGTTAAAGATACAAAAATATATTAATATATTCAAATGAATGGATAATAAAAATTATAAAGAATAAAGTGATTTGGAAATTGGCAGCTAAAACTATTTAGTTATGATTTTTTCCCATATATTTTAATAATAATAATAATATAACCTTCCCTAATATTTTAATTTGAACTCATACTCAAATCATTTTTAAACAACATATTTTAAATTAATAATTTAATTAATATTTATTAATATTATTGTAATTAAATGTTTGAGATATATATGCGTAGAATAAGCATGAAGTTTCTCTCCTAAATTTGTAATAATCCTCTTATATCATATTTTATCATTATAATATTATTATTCTGGGATTTTTTCCCGGATTCATTACATCGGATTTATGATTTAGCTCTCTAGTGGCTATGTATTAGTACATGGAAATTGAAGTTGAAGGGGTTAAGTGGAAAAAAACTACATGTAAAATACTCTAAAACATGTAGATATATTTAACAATAATGATTATTTATTTTAATTTTTGATTTGATCATAATAATTTAGTTTTTATTAACATTTTTAATTTTAATAATATTTTGATAGAGCGTTATGGTAGATGGGCAGGGGCTTGGCGTAGTGCCTATCACCCTCTAGCTAATTTTCCATTTAATGATTTTGGTACATAATGAGTTCGTATCCTTGAGCATACAAATAAACTCTTAGTTGGGGTTTTTTGTAATGGCATGTAGAGTTGGTTGTTTCTTTTGGGAACAGAAAAAGAGAGCCAAGGATAAGACCTTGGCCTTTTATCTCAGAAGGTGAGGTCGATAACATCCTTAGTGTGGAAGGTTGTGGTGTTTAGCTTGATCTCATTAGGAATTTCGGGGTTCTTTTCCTTCTAGTGCATGGAGATAGTGGAGGATTTTGTATTTGCATCTTCTTGGGCAGCAGAGTTCAAACTATCTCAATTTGGGTTGGAGCACTTGGCCTGTAAGTCTATTTCGTTAGTTTTGGTCTTTTGTCTAGAATAAATAAAAGTCATGTTTGGTCTTTGTGGTAATTAGGGTCCAAAAGGGCATATGTCTCAGTTGTGACTCATCAATTACAACTTAGAGTCATTAAAATTTCTTGAGTTGTATAGGTTTATTTGGTGTATGGGCTTGTGCCAGCTTGGCAACACTATTGGTGGCCTTAGTTGGCTTCAGGGAAAGGTTTTGCTCGGGAAATTTTATTTGCATTTCGAGTTAGGTATTGTGAGAGAGGTTTGAGGTTGGGTCTATGTTCGCTAGGTCACAGTAGGTCTGTAGTCTTGGAATGGTGCTTTTTTGTCCAATGGTATAGGGAATTAAGTCGAAGTTTGAATTTGTGTCGCCTTTTGTCTACTCAAGTGAATTATCATCAAAATTCATTCATTTTTTCTAGGATTATTGTGACGAGCTTGTGTGTTGGTGTCTAGACTTGGTTGAGAGGGATTTTGGCTATTCACTATGTTCGTTTATAGATAGAGGAAATCCCAATAGGGAACTAGGCTCATCTCTTCATGACTCTGACATGTCATCGAGATAGAGGAAGATAAGAAGAAGGGATGGTGACGATAGATCGTAGCTAGGACAGAGGGGAACGAGGCTATTCGTTCAAGACTCTTTGGAAACGTACTTCAACATGATTCCGCTGGAAACACACTAGGAGATTAGGAATTTGGAGATTAAAGTTGAGGACAAAAGGTAATCTATGTCTGACTTGGAATCGCTAGAGGACCTAGCAAGGTGGGTGTAAGAACCTGGTCACATCAGGGGTAGAAACAAACAATACTTGAAATTAGTTTCACTTCACTAGCAAATGAAGACATTGTTTGGTTTGGTCTTAAGAGATAAATAAGTCGAAAAATACAATGTCTTCACATCCCTAGCGAATGAAAAAAGGATGTTGAGGAACTTGCAGTTCCATGGGGATACAATTGATGCTCGTGTCATGCATGTGAAGAGCCATGTTCCATTTGAGACAGATGAAGGAGCTATAAGATACCCTCTTGGCTCAAGTGCTCGTGTTTAGGAAAACATGACCTCATCAGATAATGAATAATGATATAGTATGGTGGGTGATAGGTTTTGGCTCCCTCCTCAAGCACTTGCTTTCTTATGTTTGGATGGCCTTAAAATGCCATATCTTTCCCAAGATTGTTGTGACATATCAAACTTTCTACCATGTATTTTTTTAGTTTGGATATGGTCCCTTTTTTTAGATTCTAGCACATCTTGTCTCGTGCAGGGTTTTGTATGACATGGGGCCTCGTAGCGAAGGGGTCTGGCATTGATGGTCTATTGTTTTGTGGTTTGACGATGGTGTTTTCACTTCAGCAGTATGATGAGGGCAGTCATGCCCTTGGGGAATTTATCTTGTGGCATTTTGGTGGGTGCTCATGGATGATCAAAAGGTAGCTAAGGTGGTGTTTTCATCAGTGTTTTGGTCATGGTCTCAATCTGAGTTATAATGTTTCCTTGTTTCTAAGGTTTCTAGGCCTAAAAAGGTCAAGATATAAGAAACTTTTATATGTATGTAATCAATATTAGTTGCTATAAGCGGTAGAGATTGAGATCTAAGTCTGGAAACTCCCTCTATGTGCATAAGACTATCTGTATGACTCAGTTTTCTTGATTAATACTAAGTTCTGAAATTCTCAAAACAAAAAAGATGCTAGTTTTAATAAATTGCTAATTAATATTAAAGATGATTTGTATTAATATTAATAATAATATAAATAAATATAATTAATCTTAGTTAATAATAATATTAATTAATATTAATAATTAATATTTTTTTGTGTAAATCAGCTTTTTGTATTAAGAAAACAAAACATATTTTACAAAAGGTCTGCCCGGGCAGACAAAAACCCGAAGCTCTACCTTGAACACAACAACTTGACCAAAGGGACCTCCTACAGAACCCCAAAGAAGACAGGCAGTCGGAAAGGATAGACTATCCACCTCGGCCTCGAGGAGAAGACCAAAAGAGAGCAGTGCTTAACAAGAAGCGACTAGACGAACAAAGAGACAAGAGTCCAACTAAGGATTCTACCCACCGTGGGTGGAATCCTCTAGTCGGCCCTTTTTTCCTTTCTTTTTACCAACTTTGACCCATCCAAGATGATCCTGCTACGTAGGCAAGATCTGCAAACTGAGCTGGGCTGACGGAGAGATCTCCTTGTTTGAATCTGATGGAGAGGTCTCAAGAGATCTTTTTTGCGAGAGAGGTGGGACAGTGGAGTCCTCAGGACCAGTTGAGGGCGGATCTTGTGCTAGTGAAGCGTCCATACCGTCCGCATCCACTTCCTCTTCATCTGAGCTGGAATCAAAATCATCCATGGGGGGTGGGTCAAAAGGTTTCCAGTTCTTGGATTTCGGCTTAGGAATGGCCTTCTTCTTTTGGGCAGGGATCGCTGGACACGACCGATGAAGGTGCCCTGTGAGATGGCAATTTCTGCATCGGAACACTGTGTTCTCGTAATCCAGGGTCTGAGTCCAGTGGAGGTCTCCAACTTTGAGAATGATCTGATCTAGAAGTCCTTTACTCATGTCTATTTCTGCACAGATTCTGGCGAAGGTGTAAATGCCCTTTTCCCCTCTGGAGGTGTCTGTGGTTAGAAAGCGGCCAAGAGAATTACCGATTCCTTCAAACACAGCAAAGTGCCATAAATGCGCTGGGAGATTAGGAAGTCTGACCCAGATGGGGAGTTTGGTAATGATAGTTGTGGAGGGATCAAAATCTGGGAACCAAGGGGTTAAGAATAGCCCCACTGAGTCCCAAAACCAGGGGCCTTCAGTTAATGCTTTTTGGTAATCCTCACTGTCAACAAACACTACAATGAAGAAACCTTTTGAGTAGAGAAGAACCTTGCAATTGTTGGTCCAGTTAGAGTGAATCCATTTGTAGAGATCTGCTGTGCGTGGCCATATCCCATTGAACCTGCAAATAATGCCATATTCTGTAAATATTTGGAATTGCCTATCCATCGTAGGATGCATTATTTCAATGGAGGGGGTTTCCTCCAGCTTGTCCACCAAAAAAGGTTTTGGAACCTGGGCTGGTGTAGCAGATTTCTTGGGTTTCTGAGCATGGACAACATCTTTGTATGAGAACGCTGCCGCTGAAGATGACTGTCCAACAGCTCCCCCTCTCAAACGAAGGGAAATAATGATGGAAGCATTTCTTTGAATGTCGTAAAATGAAAGGGGCAATAGATCCTCAAGCTGTTTACCTTTGAAGAGGAGCCTTTGAGAAGCAGAGGGAATCCCCATCCTAAGTTCCAGTTTTTGCTTGAGGTTCTACACTAGATTCGAAGAGCTCACCCATTGAAGCAGAGTTTTGTCCGAGAGGAGCACGATTAGGATCTGGAAAGATGCAGAGTGCTCCGGATTCTGCTTTCCTCTGCAAATCTGAGACGAGAGGACGCAGGTGCATGCACAGCTTGCCAGGGGCCCAACCTGTGCCTGTTTTTTATTTCGCTGCACTGGGCAGCATGCGATCTTAATCACTGGGTTTGGCTTGAAAGGGAACGGGGCCTCTCTGAAGCTTGCTGCACCAATTTCTGCTGGGCCGAGCAGAGGCCAGACGACGGCAGGACGCTGCATCTCACGACGGTTTCTTAGAGCATTTCCAGAAAATCCATTCTATGCAAAGTTTGAGATCAGCCCCTTCCATGAGACCAACTCTTTACGAGGCATTCCGTCAAACACTTGCCACACACCCTCCCTGCTTTGGCATTTTGCATATGTTTTGAGAACAAGGTTTCCTAGAAGCATTTTTATTTCCAGAATGCAAATCCTTGAGTAACGCAAGGACGTAGACTGTTCCGAAGGAAAAAAAACACAAAATGTAACCCAACTTCCCGCCCATAACGGGTTCTGGGGATGTGGAACCGAACAGAGGGTAAACACAGACATTGAAAACGGAACCTCACGCAGTGGGAGCTCTTGCTTCATCGCTGTCAAGAAGCCGTATCCATTTGTGCCGTAGAAAATGGCCCTGCGGGGTTTTTGGGAAACACCATCACGCGTGAAGCAGATCTGGTAAAAATCGATTATTCCGAAATCTGCCCATCTGCCTGAAGAAACCTGCTTTGCAGCAGAGCTACGCAGAACCCGAATGAAGAGCAGGCCTGCAACATGACCGGTGCTTGGGAATCTAAGCGCAGAAGAAATGAATCTTGCCCTGGTTGCGCCGTCGTGAGAAGCTATGGAACGCCCAAGAACCCTAGCGGAGCACGCCATTTTCCCTCCTCAAAATTTTTTGTATCGCAATATTAATAATCAATATATATTAACATATCTATAAAAATTTCATAACATATTATTTATCTTAATACTAATAATACATATTTCAATATGTATTATATTTTTCAATGTATATGAATATAAACATAAACAAAT
>APFE031453186.1:18592-33592 GCA_000404065.3 Pinus taeda
TTAATAATTAATATTAAAATTTAAAAAGGGAAAGGATTATTTGGTTACTGCTCTTGATTTCAGAATAAGGATCGAATTTTCACTGATTTTCTACCCATCATTTATTATAACATTTTTCTTATTGTAAAATTTGATCTTTCCCATGCAATTACACTATTGCAACATATTTCTAATTAAAATTGTTTTAACGATGGCTCACCTAATTGTTAGATTTATGTCCACGGTTCGTTCTCATTAAAGTTATAAACAATGTTAGAGTTTCATAGATTTAATATTAAAAACCTAATGCTTCTCAGATGTGCTATTCAATTTAATTTAATTGATCAACATTATTTGAGCTTTACAAATTTAATTTTTAAAATTAATAATCATAAGTTTGTAACATTTACATAATGGACAAATTAAACTGGATATGTATGGCCTAAATAATTTGTTTACTAAATTTTTGGTGGTTATAAATTTAGAGTAATTCACATAATTTTATAAATTTTAATATTTAATTTATTGTATGAAGTGGGTTTTTTTGTTTTACAAATAAGGAAGCTTTATAATCAATTTGGTGTGTAATCTAATCATGATTTTAAAAATATATTATTATTATCATCATTTTTAGTTTGATCCTAATTTTTTTTGGGAGAAAAACTCTAATTTGTAAGACTAAATAAAATCATAAATCATTTGACTCCCTTTAAGAACTAGAATATCTACACTAAAAACATCTATGAATCCTCTAATACCATGTACATCATTTTGAAAGTTTCTATAGGCAATGATATATTTTCTTTGGAATACATTAAGGTTGGCATTAAGAAACTCAGTAAATGGGAATGCTAAGGATATTGAATGCCAATAAGTTAAAAATCTAAGATTGGGAGAACCTATCCTCATCTTGCACATATACACACTCTTTAATTTGGAAATAAATCAAGACTTCCTTAATCCTTGGATGAAAATCCATATTTTGCTTATCTTTAAGAGTGGGGATAAAATCATTTCGTTTAATTACTAGACCATTTTGATTAGTCACATTTGAGCCAAGTTGTGTGGGCTTATTTTGGAAACTCATATTAGAATTTAGCTTGAACCCCATGGTAAAAGAGTTGTAGACCACATTGGGTTTAGGAGATTTTTTTCAATCTTAGAAGCATATTGTTAATCTTATGATAATTTCATAGTAATGATACAATAATAAAATTGATCTCTTCTATTGTTTTTTTTTACTTTAGAAAAGCTTTTGACACCATTCCTAGAACAAATCTATGTAAGAGGCCATAAGAGGTAATGGTTCCTTAAGTTGAGGGTTGTTGTGACAATGCTATGTGAGAATTTTATTGTGAAGATTAGGACTAGTAAGGGTTATCTAACACCCCTCCCTTGTGTGCTAAGTTATTATAAACCTAAGCTGAGTTAAATCTAGGTGTTATATCATTCCTTGTGTGCTAAATTATTGTAAACCTAAGCTGAGGAAAGCTAGGTGTGATACCCTCCTTTGTGGGTGGGTTAAACTATTCTAAACCTAAGCTGAGGAAAGCTAGGTGATATGTAATATGAAAAGAAAATGTGTTATTAAATAAATTAATAAAATAAATCACTTGGAGGGTGGAGCACTAAGAGAGAGGAGATTATTTCTAAATCCCATTGAGGAATGGGATAGAGATGAATCTTTCATGATAAAGCTTTGGATGTGATTCTAAATAAGCTTGGATGGATTGGTGATCCATCGGACATAAAATCTTTGCGAGACGTAAAGGCAAGATTTTATGAGGAAAAGCCTCGTGGGAGATAAAGACGAGCTTTTTTGAGAAAGACCTAGGAAAATGGAAAAATCCATAAAAGCTGGATGCCACTAATGGAAACTAAATCATGAAAGAGGGTATTAAATACCCAATGCATTGATCAATTGAGGACAGTTTATCCTTGGAAAGAACCTCAGCTTGGGCGTGGGGGGGACCAGAGGTGATTCATGGTTGGGTGGTGGTGCTCCTCCCTCCAAGTGAATCTTTACTCGGTATCACATGCGTGGATTGTACTGTATGTTGATCCCTATCCTACAAATGGTTGCAATTCTTTTAGTTTATTGTTTTAATTGTGTAAGAGAATGATATCTTTGCATGATGAATGATTTTGATTCTAAGTTTGTAATTATAGAGGGAAAGGTATCGGTTATCTAATTTATGCATTGTGATGAACTACACCTAATGAAGGTTCCAGTGTCAAGGAAAATAGTGCGCCTCTAACTCATGTGATACTATTTATACATTAAGACTTTAGTGGATGCGAACAATTATGGATTAATATAATTAGCTGTATAATGATGTAATATTATCTATGCCCTGCATGCGCTATATCAATAATCTTCTTCATAAGTGTATTAGATGCAATAGACCCAAAGAAATATCCTATTATGTGTTGGTGAGGGGGATTGTCAAAGAATTTTATGGTTGTATGCTATGATTGTCTTTTTCCTACAAAATGTAAATGGATGTTTCAAATTATAAACTATGACAACTGAATATAAATGCCCTCATCCTAGTAATGGTTGGGGACAGTGTAAGTATTCTTACATGTGCATAATAGACAATATAGTAGTAGCTTTGATTATGTCTGAAGTACGATGCATGCCCATGCTAGCCGAAAGAGATGTAAGAAAATGTTTTATTAATGTTGCATGGAGTATTGCATGAAGACATTAAAGTTGTTGTAAGGGTTGCATGTCAAGAGAGCATGTGATATTACACCCAAGGTATATGATGCCCTGTGAAATCTTCACTGTAACTAAAGACAAATTTTAAATTTATGGGGGCTTAGAGGCTATTTTTCTGGGTAGGCTAAGGAAGTTCGTTACAAATACTATTAGAGAAAAGTTCAAAACTTACAAGCTATGGACTCAAGTACCTCTATAAAATTTTGTTCACAAGTTTCATTAGAAATTTTTTTATAAAAACAGTAACCCAAAATCTATCGAGGAAATTTAAATCCTATGAAATTCATAATGATTTTTCACCATCAAGGAAAACTGAGACTTTTGAAGAACGAATCCAAATATTAACATGGAATTACTGAGGAACGATTAAACTCCATAGGTTAATTCCATATATATATATATGAGGATTGTGGAAAGACGTATTCCTTTTATCCCATTTAGGTTCTATACCGAAACATTTCCTCTTGAAGACCGTATTATGTCAAAATTATGAAATAAGAAAATTATTTTATTGAATATGCTTATATACCCTCTCCTTTTTATATGTTAAGATTTAAAAAATAAATTGGTTTCATGTATATGAGAATTTGACATATGGCGTTGGTGATGAATGTCATTAAGAAGGGTTGTTATTTTCACCTTTCGGGGTAAATTGAATGCCTAGTTATATGTGTGCGCGTGTAAAGAGTTGGGTCTGTCTGATGACCCTTGCTATGGAAGATTAATTCCAAGAGAATTGGTCAGGAGCCATGGTTTTAGAACAGACAGACATGGATTTTGTGTTGTTTATATAATTTCGACTTTTGCAGTCCAAGAAGAAAAAGTAGGAGTGTAAATACTCTCATGTTTTGCACATGTATGATCTATGAAATGAGTTGTATACCCATACCTTGAATGATTTTTGTTCCTACTCTTAGGAAATTGTAAGACAGTAAATGTTTCATGAGAACGACGGTTGTCTCTTTTCATGAAAATAACTTGCCATGTGGGTATGAAAAGTCAACATATCTTGTTAAGCACTAGGGTTTCCAGGCCAAATTCTCTACAGAATTTGATAGTTTCCATGTGTTCAGAGAACATGCATGTCGAACAGTTTACCGAGGGTGATGTTGTTTGAGAAAATGGCGAGGCAGTTTTCTTCCATTATTATGGGATCTCTAGATGAAAATTCTTGCCAGATGCATCAAGAGAAAGCATAGTTCTGCCTACAAAAGATGATCATCAAGTGAGGAAGATCAACTGTTAAAATGAATTTATGTTCTAAGATACGGAATACACTTAAAATTATTGTGATATCTCTGAGACAGTATCTAAATGGTCACATGTGTTATCCATGAGGACAGCTAGTCTCACTGTGAAAATAAAACTACACATCTCTATAGTGATATGCATGTTTTGTATACACTGTTGTACTTTTAATACATGAAAGTCGTTTGATGGATTGTACCGGTAAAGGATGGCTGAAGACCCATGATTTATGGGTAATGCATAAGTAACACCGCATACAAAGCACGAAAATTACGAAAGCTCGTGGTTGTGGGAGGATATAGTTACCTCCAAAAATGCTCAAAGGATAACGAATGACATAAAATAGCCATGCATGCCAATTATAGGATGTAGAAAAATCATGAAGTACTGTTTCCCTTGTCCGCCGCCTTTTGGGGTGAAGGAAAAAATACAATGAATAGATAAGGTGAGATTTTACCAACAAGAAACCTCGGTTATTGCAGTTTCTATGGGAATATGGAAATACAAGCCGATTTTTTTTTCTTTTCTTCTTTTGGCTTATGAATAGAGCAACACTATCCATAAAAAGTTGGTAAAAGTAGAGCCTGTCATGGTGTGATAGTAAAATAGTATAAGAATGTATCATTGTTTTATTGTTGTATGATATATATACTCATGTATTTTCATCAATTGTTTATTATGTTTATCATATAATTGTTTATTATGTTTATCATAAATTTGATTGAGTGGTTATCAAGATAAACATGTTGTGGAAATAATCTAAAAACCTACACATAATAATGAGGTGTATGAATCTTGCATGTAAGAATATGGGTTTACAGTAGTATAGCCTTATAACAATATTGTAGTTATCATTTGGTTGATGATAGATTACAAGCATTCATGGAAGAATGAGTCTTGAGTTAAATTGAGTTATTCATAGATTGTTGAAATTTCCTTGCAACTCATGATAGATCTCGGTATTGGTCTCAGGTTTTGCAAAAGGGAAGAACATGATTGAAATAATGATCATGTTGGTAAATTATATTGTGGATTTGTTGAGTTGTTGAAGCATAAAAAGGGCAATGGTAATTCATATGAGATAAATTAATTGAGATGAAAAGATGAAAAGATGAATGAATACAATACTATGCTACTGATATTGTGTTACAGCCACATGAAATCTTGAAATGATCTACACTTGACATAAAACTTTCTTTTTTTTCTGAAATAAACCATGCTCATGAAATTTCCTTATAAACTAAGTACAATTTTTTTATTTACTAGAAATAGATAAAGGAATGTTTGACATGATACTAACATGTGGAAAAATATGTTGATAAAATTTATGTCATGCAGGTAATACCATGAGGATGATATGATGGGTGCTAACACAGATGGTACTATGTACAACAATACATATGGTACCTATATGATTACATGTGTTACATGATTGAAATATGATATGTATATACCTTGTGTGCAGGTATGCATAAAGACATTGGGTAGATGTCTAGCAGAGAAATCGACCTGGAGGTTACACAGAAGAATGAAAGTAAGATTGATATAAGTATCCAGGGTTAATTTCAGTTTGGCATACATACGATTATGATGAATATATATTGTTATGTGAACTAATTTGCTATGACCTTGCAAGCATATTAATGTGGAAATATGCTAACTGATGTATTGTATGCAGAGAGACTGCAAGAAGCAGGTATTTGACAAGAACGCAAAGGCTTGGAAGAATGCAAGCAGAGAACATGCATTCTCCAAATAAAAAAAATGATAAGCAGTAGTTTCTTTAGTAATATTAAGTACCAGATTATGATATTTATCATAGTTAAAATTTTGCATCTATAAATTCTCACAAATGATTTGAAAATAATGTTATAGGTAGCTACGAAAGGAGAGTGCTCCTTGAGACTGATGTATCTATGGAAGGAGATGTGTTGGGAGTACTCCTTGTGACATATGTATGTCTAAAAAATTTCATTAGATTAAATAGCTATCAGAGTTGTTGATTCAGAAACTAGCTACTTATGGACGAGGACATGATGTAGCGATACATTGAGGATGGTGCAAAATTTAAGGGGGGGAGTATGTAACATCCTTCCCTTGTGTGCTAAATTGTTGTAAACCTAAGATGAGTTAAAGCTAGGTGTGATATCCTTCCTTGTGTGCTAAATTATTGTAAACCTAAGATGGGGAAAGCTAGGTCTGATACCATCCTTTGTGGCTTAAACTATTCTAAACCTAAGTTGAGGAAAGCTACGTTATATGTAATATGAAAATCAAATGTTTTTATTAAATAAATTAATAAAATAAATCATTTGTAGGGTGGAGCACCCCGAGAGAGGAGATTCTTGCCAAATCCCATTGAGGAATGGGATAGAGATGAATCTTTCATGATAAGGCTTCTAGACGTGAATGTGATTCTATATAGGATTGGATGGATTGGTGATCCATTGGATGGATGGGAGATAAAGATCCATCGGACATAAAAGCTTTGTAGGAGATAAAGGAAAGATTTTATAAGGAAAATCCTTGTGGGAGATAAAGACGAGATTTTCCAAAAAAGACCTAGGCAAATGGAAAAATCCATAAAAGTGGGATGCCACTAATGGAAATGGAATCTTGAAAGAAGGTATTAAATACCTAGTGCATTGATCAATTGAGGACAGATGATCGTTGGTAAGAACCTCGGCTCGGGGGGAATCAGAGGTGATTCATGGTTGGCTGGTAGTGCTCCTCCCTCCAAGTGAGTCTTTAGTCGGTATCACATGTGTGGATTGCACTGTATGTTGCTCCCTATCCTACAAATGGTTGCAATGCTTTCAGTTTATTGTTTTAATTGTGTGCGAGAATGATATCTTTGCATGATGAATGATTTTGATTATTAATTTGTAATTATAGATGCCAAGGTACCGGTTATCTAATATATGCATTGTGATGAAGTACACCTAATGAAGGTTCCAGTGTCAAGGAAAATAATGTGTCTCTAACTTATGTGATATTATTTATGCATTAAGACTTTAGTGCATGCGAACAATTATGGATTAATGTTGTTAGTTGTATAATGATGTAATATTATTTATGCCCTGCTTGAGTTATATCAATAATCGTCTTCATAAGTATATTAGATGTAATAGACACAAAGCAATATCCGGTTACGTGTTGGTGAGGGGGATTGTCAAATATTTTGATGGGTGTATGCTATGATTTCTTTTTTCCTACAAAATATAAATGGTCGTTTTGAATTATAAACTATGACAACTAAATCTTAATGCCCTCATCCCGGTACCGGTTGGGGACAATGTAGGTATTCTTGCATGTGCATAATAGACAAGACAATAGTAGCTTTGATTATGCCTAATGTATGATGCATGCCCATGATAGCAGAAAACGATATAAGAAATGTTCTATTAATGTTACATGGAATATAGCATGAAGACATTAAAGTTGTTGTAAGGGTTGCATGTCAAGCGAGCATGTGATATTACACCCAGGGTATATGATTCTCTACCTTGATATTTCACAATAGTTATGATCCTTGGCTCACTGGGCTCATGATGACTATGAAATCTTAACTGTAACTAAGACAATAAAATTTAATTTATGGGGGCCTAGAGACTATTTTCCTAGGTAGGCTAAGGATGTTCGTTATAGGTTTGTTGGAGGAAATTAATCACAATGTCGAAGTCAAGCAAGGGTGTTCCTTATCTATTACCCTCTTTTTCATATACATTGATAAGCTAGAAGAGTGTTTGGAAGATGCAGGTAGTGTTGGCCCCACACTCACTCGTATGATCATAACTCTTTTCCTTTACCATGATAATATTTTTCTTGTAGCAAAGATCCATTAAAATATTGGAAAGAAACTCAAAATCCTCAAATATTTCTGCTCTAAGATGGGAATGACTATTAATGTTGAGAAAACTAAAGTCACGATAATTAAATCCAAAAAAGATAAGCTATGACACTTTCATCTATGACAATTTATTCTTGGATGAAATTCCTTCATACATATATATTAAAACTAACATTCATCACAAAGTCAATTAGAATTATAGAATTAAGAAAATGATAAATGGAAGTTAGAAGATATTTGGATTTGGGATTAAAAAAGTTTCTCCTTGATACTCTTTTCAGTCACGTTATTTTATATTGATATTAGTTTTTGTGTTGTAGTATATCTAGAGAGTCCTGAAGGAATATTGAACAAATCCAAAATAATTTTATAACCTACAACCATAATATTAAAGGAGATGCTCCCCCCCATTGAAAGCATGGCTATATGTAGGTATCTTATGTATAAAAATATGTTATACAACATGGATGCCAAGAGGTTCCCTAAAATTGCTTCTAACACTAGTTAAAACCCCCACCTTTGTCTCAAGTGAGGGTGGCATAATGATACACAGTCTTGCTTGGAACATTGGGGAATAAAGAAGGAGATCATATTGCAAAATCTAAATAGTATTAAAAATATTGTTACTTCGAAATTTAAGGAGAAATTATGGGGGAAATAAAGAGATAGAGTGAAAACAAAGGATAAGATATTATAAGGAGGTGAGCAACCCTAATCTTGAAAACCAAAATTATCTTTCTATCTTGACTAGTGTTAAGAAGAAAATGAACATTTCCAAGATAAGAACTAATTCTCATGAGCGTCATAGTGAAATTGGGCATGAGTCAATTCCCAGAATGACATTAGGATGAAAGATTTTGTCACTTGTGATATCCTAAGAGGATTGAAGACTAAAAGTAATTTCTCTTATATTGTCCATATTATACTTACATTCGATCTAATTTTCAAAATATTTGTCACACTACCAACCTTCTTTACCTTTTAAGCCAACAAAATTAAGTTTCTTCTCGAATGCTTCTCTCACTTTTTTTTAACATAGAAACGAAATATTAAAAGATCTCAATTAATTTCTTACCTTCTTAAGGTTTGATAGATAGTCTTCATCATCATCATCATCACCATCACCATCATCATCAAATTTTATGTAAATTTATAAATTAAATATGCATAAGAATTTTGTTATCAAACTTTTAATGTTTATTATTATTATTATTATTATATATATATATATATATATATATATATATATATATATATAATATATATATATATAGATATATAGATATAGATATAATATATTATGATAGATAGATATAGATATATAGATAGATAGATAGATAATCTAGTGATAACTTTTTTCAGAACTCTGTCAAGAAGAACAATTTGCAAGCGAACCTAGAAGGAGAGGCTAATAAAATATATCACATATGAAATACAAGCACTTACAGGCATATCAGCAAGCATGCAAAGCTTGATATATGCAGGACAAATTTTACAAGACCAATACATAGTGCAAGACTATGGAATTGTGACAGACTCAACCATCATCCTAAGCACGATGCTGAGAGGTTGAAGCTTTGGATCTAGCTCAAAGGGCACAAGTTCTTTGAAGGATGCGGTCAAAGGGATGGGAGAATCCATCACCAAACCAGCACCACCACAATATCTAATTGGACCCTACATTGTGGAGCAAAAAATGCAGATCCAAGTACTAACAATCTCTCTGCCAGAGGTAAATAAATTTTATACTAATTTTTATACAAAGGCTGTCATATGGAGATTCAATGGCTTTTGGCCCAAATCATATGCATTACAACAATGGATCTACTCCACATGGACAACAAATTGTGAAATCCATTTATGCTCCAAAGGTTTTTTTATTGGCAAATTCGACACAGTCAAGGAAAGGGAATATGTCCTCCATGAGGGACCATGGTTCTGGGGAAATGCAGGACTCTTCATGATTCCATGGTTCCCAGGTTTCGATGCTACAACTATGGTGGTTTCCAAAATGCCTATTTGGGTCAAGATACACAACCTCCCATTACACTTTTGGCTACCAAAGTCTTTGAAGGATTGGGGAATGCGATAGGAAAATTCCTCAAGCTGGACATGGAAAGAGTCTCAAGAGGAATGCATACCTTTGCCAGCATTTGTGTAGAGGTATATCTTATTCAAGGCTTACCTGACAGCATAATTCTGATCCATAACAACACACAGTGGAAACAACCCCTAGATTATGAGAATACGACACTCTGGTGTCATGGCTATCAACAAACATGTCACCTTCTTAGTACCTACCCACAAGCCAAAAGATACACCATAAGAAATAAGAAACAATCACAAAAACCAAGAGGCTGGCAACGCACAGTGAATCCATATGAAACAACAGAGGATGAGGAGGTAACAATCCCTCCACCAGATCTTGATGATGTCCCTACTGAGGAGGAAGCTACGGAAAAATAACACCCCATTCCCAAAGTGAACAATCAGACACACAAGGCACTAGAAACTGAGGAATTTGTATCACATGATCTGATGGACTCTTTGTCAGAGAAGATACCAAACACAACAAATACTAGTGGAGCCAAAATACATCATTCTTCAGACCACTCTGATTTAGAGAAGGAAAATCTTCGCCTTGTGGAGGACACTTCTCTCGTACTGTTTTTGTCGTCACTGACTCAAGGGGAGTGGCGAAAGGTTGAGAAGAAAAAAGGGAGAAAAGAATAATTTTCTCCCCAATGTACATTATTTTCTTCCGGTTAATTTCTTTCTGGTCTTTTTTATTTCTAACAATATTCTATTGACCTACTTCTGGATATGCGCTTCAACATCTACAAAATGTTATTTTTTTGTTATTAATAAAATTATGAATTTTCCTATGGGAAAAAAAATATAATCTAGTATGATAATTTTTATATTAAATATATTTTGGGAACGCTGATGGTCACCTAGATGTACATCAATGTTCATCCAATTTTGTTAATATATTCTTTTGATATGTTCTAACGAGCACAATTTCTTCATAGAGTTCATACGAAAAAGAGAAGAAAGGCTCTCTGTAGGTGTATACCTTATAGAATCTCCCCCCTAAGAAACAAAATTTACAACTCTTTTTTCCACTAATTAGAAATGAATATGAGACTTCCCATGTGATGCGTAGGATTATTTAGATGTAACAACTTATCTAATGATGGAGCACTAGATCTAGTGGATGCATTATGCCAATCCTCCATTATGCCCATTTTTTCCTAGAGCTCCATGTAATTCAATTGCAATTCCTCATTTTGTTGATACAAAGCTTCCATTTCATTATCTTGATTTGTTGATTGAATTTCCATTTTTGATGAGAATCCATTAAGGATGCAATTATAGTTGTTTTCTCAGTATCCTTCATGTTTAGAGTCATGAAATCAATTTACATGGAGTCCATTCTCTCTATCAACTGCTACACAAATACCTCCATCTCACCTTTATTAATTTTATATGTTGATTTCAAAATCACTCCAGCTTTCCCACATTCATAATTCATTGAGGTAGAGATCCCATTCACTCTGCAAATCTAGTTCCTTCTGGGCCTTATTTTCCTTCTCTATTCTTTCCTAAATAAGCCTTGGTGCTCTAAAAAGGATAGGAGAAAGGGATATCTTCTTTCACAATTGAAACTAAAATTGTCATCGCCCAACAAATCTTTTCCTGAGGGAATTACACGAGATAGATTTTTACTCAAAAAGTTTAGAACACCGGTCTAGGGTGGTTTCCTTTATGTAGTGCAAGAGTTAGCGAGGGTGAGCTTGGTCGTAACTATACGACCAATGTCAATAATATTCTAAATTTCTTTGTTTGCATGACCACTTATATGCATGTTTCCATTCCTTCTAAGTAGGGGGAGCTCTTGCCAATTCACATCAAAGTTTCAAGGGAGACGATCAAGCTTTGCCACTGACGTAATCTAGAAACCTTCTTGCATTTTCTAAAGGCATGCCCCAAAGGCATATCACTATAGTTTGAATTCTTATATGCTGGAAAATTGAAGCATGAGGAGCCTAGGGAAAAACACCACAGTAGGCGTACCTTTCAACATCATAATATTTCACTAAATACCTACCCATAAGGATGACATAAAGTCACCAAGTTGAAAATTCCTTTGTGCTTGTCATTGCCAAGGATTGTTTCATTCTATCATTACTCTTGTTGTGAGCTTGTATTGTGGAGTGTGGGGGGAAATGGATTATGATTCCACATTGGGAAAAATTTCCACTCACATCTTCATACATTAATGATTTCCCATTCTGTGTAATGCAAAGCCCCCTGAATGTGGAGGCCTTTGGGATTTACTCTATAAGTTTGATTTATCTCAAGCTTGGTTTTATGATTGATTTGGCCTTAGTTTGATTGTGGGATATTCAGCTTTGGGAATCAATCGGTTTTCTTGGGAAGGTCAAATGCTTTTGGTTCCTCTTTAATTTTTTCGTGCTATTATTATTACTTCTCTCATAGTAGATCCCCAAGGGGGTATTTCCTCTTTGATTATGTTGAAGAATAACTCAAGGAATTTAAGAAAATATAGGTTTCCAAATGGCAACCAAATTTCCAATTTCAGGACAACATCCTTCATTTACACAGTTCTCTGCCTCCTTATTAAACTCCTTACACACATGGAAGAATGTTAATAAGCCCATGTCCTTCCCATAATCCTAGATTATTTTTATTATATGGCTTAATGCCCTATCTTTTAGGATATTTCCCTTCATCAAGTGTTATATTAATAAGAGAAAATCTCCTAGCACAGAGAGTGAGGAGATACTATGATCTATTTCTATATGGATCCCTTGTAGCAGAGAACACGCTTTAGCAAGGTTATTTTTCATTGTTCTGAGACTCCATGAATACTCAACCACCTTTTTTTTCTTGATGCCATATAACACCCCTCCATGTCATGCACCCCATAATTATATAAATAATATTATAATGGATGAAATAAGTTATATAAATAATTTAGGTTTAAATTTTATAAAATTTAGAATCTTTAGAATGGTTATTTATGTAAATAATTGGTTGATTACAACTATCTTGGATGGTTGAGTGAAATGGTTGTTATCTTCTTCACTTAGGTTCAAATCCTAATTTCATACCAATAACTTTACTCTAACCCTTTAATGAAAAAAAAAACTAATTTCTTCTTAATATATTATAATTAATTACTATATATATATAAATATAATTTTCATAATAAAATTAAATTATTTTTAAATAAATTTTTATTAAAAAAACTTTATTATATATATATAAAAACCATTAATTAATTATATATTTTGATTTATATTGATTGCTTCATAAAATTATTAATGGAATTCAAAATGGAAATGAAGGCAAGAACCATTAATTAATTAAAAATATATTTTATTTATATAGATTTGCTTCCTAAAATTATTATTGAAATTAAAATGCAAGAAGGCAAAGTAATTTATGTCAGGTATTGTTGGAGGGAAAGGTTAGAGAATATATAGCTAAAAATATTAAATATAAATATTTGATTTTTGATTAATTTTTGAAAAATTTTGCAACAATTTATGAGAGATTAAAAGTAATAATTTTATTTTATCACTTTGTTTTTAGAAGTACATTTAAATCTATTGATATTTAAATAGTGTTATTTCCAATTCTAATGTTACAAGTGATGATATTTATTTTATAAAAGGTTATCAAATATTTGTATTTATATAATATATAGAGTTTTAAGGTTGTGATTTTGATCCTAAAAAATGAAAGTTATTTATTTTCCCAAGTTGATGTAGGACTATTTATTGATATAGATTCCATTTAAGCATTGTTAAGGTTGACATTATATCAATGAGGTGTTAAGGTCATTTTGTAGCATTATATTTGTGGGTTGTCAAGGTTGTTGAGATTTCTTTGACCTTGCACTATAGGTAATACATTATTTTTTTGTAGGTTATCAAGTTCATTAGATTTCATTATATTCGTGGCTTATTCAGGTTGTTATGTCTTTTTCCTAGGCTTAGAGGTAATATACTTTATTTATGCATTCTCAAAGTAATCCACAATCATCTTTAATTATCGGTGGTCTACTTTTAAGCACTAAGAGGTGTATATTCTAACAAAGCACTCAAAGTCATATAGTCCTTAACTTGATCTTAAAAGTTAAAATGGAAGCAATGGAGGGTATTTGTTTTATTAAATTTACATCCAAGACCAGCCATAAGTGTCATATGTCTAGGTAGGGATGAAGAATATTTACTTTATCAAATTCATTTAGTATAATCTAGGATCATCCACTTGATACCCTAATCCATCTTCGAGGCCTAAACCGAAGGGTTCTACCAAATGTACATCCAAGATTTTCCACCGAATATCATAGGTATATGGCTAACAGTGAGGAGTATTTACTCTATAGAATTCTTCATCCAATATCATCATGGTCGTCCAATTAATTTCCTAATCAATCTCAAACCCCTGAGTCAAAATGTTAAAACATACATAATTATTAAGTTCATCAAAGACCTTCCAAGATTCTTCATTCAAATATGACATGTCACTTTCACCCAATACTTTCCATTTAGATTCATAAAAGTCATTAATTGAGAGGAATTACATTCACTATCTTCACCCAATATTATCCATTAAAATGACTCACATTCACTAATAATTGCCCAAAACCATCTATTCAAATATACTCCCTCTCATATATCAATCTATCTATTTATTTATTTTATTTTTTCTGTGTGGTGGTTCACAGACACCCGTGGTCACTGGGTGGCTGCTATGTCCATAGAAATATCTAAGCTTGATCAAGGGTATCAAGCCCCGCAGCCAATAGCTAGGCCTAACCCCAAGGGCTTTGGGGAGTTGTGACCATGTGACCTCCCGAACGGCAAGGCACTTATTTGACCAATTGAGCTAACTCTTGAGGCTTAGTCATATATCAATTTTTATATTAAAATACATTACATGTTATATTAAAATATACATTTTTTTGGATACCATGGTTTGTGGTTGAGTGGGCTCTATTTCCACGGGCAGTAATCGATCAAAGGCGCCCTACTATATCAGGCCTAACCCGAAAGGCATCGAGGAGATTTTCCCTTGTAACCTCCCATAAGCAAGGTACTTAATAACAAAAGCTCGACCACTTAAAATATCCCTAAAACTTTTATATTAAAATATATTACAT
>APFE031453186.1:38592-67219 GCA_000404065.3 Pinus taeda
GAGGGGAAAAAAACCACACTAGGTGTACTTTCCAACTTCATAGTATTTGATTAAAGACCTAACGATAAGGATGACATAAAGTCAGCAAGTTGGAAATTCATGTCTTTGTCACTACCAAGGATTGTATCATTCTATTATTACTCTTGTTGTGAACTTGCAGTGTGGAGCGTAGGGGGAAATGGATTATGATCCCAAATTGGGCAAAATTTCCACTCCCCGTCTTCATACATCAATGATTTTTGAATATGTGTAATCCAAAGCCCACTGAATGCGGAGGTCTTTGGGATATTCTCTGTAAGTTTGATTTGTCTTAAGCTTGGTTTTATGATCAATTTGGTCTTAGTTTCATTGTGGGATATTGACCTTTTGGAATTGATGGATTTTCTTGGGGAGGTCAAACGGATTTCGTTCTTCTTTAATTTTTTAGTACTACTATTATTTCTACTCTTATGGTAGGTTTCCAAAGGGCCATTTTTTATTTGATTATGTTAAATAATAACTCAGAGAATTTGAGAAAATCTAGGTTTCCAATCGGCAACTGAATTTCCAATTTCAAGACAACATCCTTCATTTACACACTTTTATGCCTCCTTATTGAACTCCTTACATACATGGAAGAATTTTAACCACCGCATATCATTCACATAATCCCAACTTCTTTTCGTTATATTATCTAATTCACTATCTTTTGGGGTAGTTCGTTTCGTCAAGTGCTATATTAATAAGACAAAATCTCCTAACAAAGACAGTGAGGAGATATTATGATACGTTGCTATAAAAATTCTTTTGAGGCTCCATGAATATTCATTCACCTTTGTTTTCTTGGGGTCATATAGCACCCCTCACGATCATGTTGCCCCTAATTATATAAATAATATAATAATAAATAATATTATATTGGATGGAATATTTTTATATAAATAATTTAAGTTTAATTTTTATAAAATTTAAAAACCTTTAGTATATATATATATATAGATAATTAGTTGGTTGGTTGAGATATATGTGATGGTTGAGTGGAAGAGTTATTATCTTCTTCACCTAAATTCGAATTCCAATTTCATACCAAAAATCTTATTCTAACCTTACCTTTTAATTATGACGAAAAATAATTTCTTTCCTTCAAATATATATATATATATATGCTTACAAGGCACCTGTCGAGCAAGATTATGGGCCAGACACACACAGCAGAGTGCTAGTCTCCGTAGTGCCTGCAAGGAAGGAACATAGCTCATGCGAGATAGTGATTTGTTGATCGATACTTAATGTCTTCTGAGTTGACTGGCCATTCAACTTCTCTATTCTAACCTTTCAACTATGACAGAAAAATAATTTCTTCTTCAAAATATATATATATATATATAATAAATTTTTCATATATAAATTAAATTAATTTTATTTTATTTATTTTATTAATTAAATTATATATATATATATATATATAAATAATTAACAAAGCAAATCATGCATATATTTGTATATGATTAATTAAATAAATGATAACTATCTATATAGTAGTTAATTTGCTTCCATAAAATTATAACTCGAAATTAAAAATGCAAAGGCAAAAGTAATTTATAGTGTTGTTGGAGGGGAATGTTAGAGATAGATTAATTATATTAAATATAATATCTGATTTTTCATCAATTTTTGAAATTTTATGACAAATTTTATAAGAGAATAAAAATAATGGTTTTATTTTATTACTTTTTGTTAAAAAGTTGAGAAGTACATTTAAATGTATTGATATATAAATAATGTTATTTCCTATTCTAATGGTTTTTTTTAATAGAAATGGTTAGAGTGTTGTATTAATTTCTGGCTAAAATGCCGTAAAATTGATTACAAAATGCTGACCATATTCCAGAGATCTCCTTGGCCAAGATTGGAGTGACTTTTTCTTTACTACGCCAGAGGTTCCTATAAGCTATTTTTTGGGCAACTGCCTCTATCTTTCCCACTTCAAACATATAGGCAAACTGCTCCAATATAAGACAGTAAAACATATTTCACCAGCCTGTTATGGAATGGGATCCCAACCTTCTTCTCCATCTCTGAGAATGACTCCAAGGGGGAGGAACACAGCTTTGTTTGCTTCAACATCAGCGTCTTTGTTATTGTCTCTCTTGACATGGAAGAATTTCAAGCTCTGAAAGGAATTTGATAGGGTTCTTATTCTGATGAAAAATCTGGACAGTCTGAAATCTGAAGGGGAAGAGCTGTCTACAATTGTTTTTATTATAGACTGAGAGTCTCCCATCACAATTGCATCATTTATGCCGAGAGATTTAAGTTGCTTCAGACCTTGAAAAAGGGCAAGGGCTTCAGCTTGGATGCTGGTATTGAAACCCACTCTCCAGGCATATCTAAGGACAATTCAACCATCAGCTCTTTTTACAACTACGCCAGCTCCGGAACTACCCAGATTACCCTTGGCAGCCCCATCAAAGAAGAGAATGTTGTGCACCTGCTTTGTGTAAAGAGCCAAGAAATCTGAAGCATTAAGTCTAATTGCCAATCTTTTAGAGGCGCGGGAGACCTGGCAGTGTCAATGAAATGAAGATCCAGATTGTCGCTCCAAGCTGCATCGTGGTCTCTTAGGCCTGCCCCGTCCAGCTGATCGACGACACACTCCTTTAACTGACTTTTGATTTTGACCCAGACAATCTTGCGGTCTCTCTTCTTATCTCTGAAAATCCTCTGGTTTCTTTCTAGCCAGGGGTGCCAACATATTAATTTAGGAAGAATGCACCAGGCAACTTTGATATGAGCGTTCTGAGGAGGGCCTCCTGAGTACGATCACAACCAGTTTGAGAACAATTCGGGGATGCTGTTGGGGAGGACGAATTCCATACTCCAAGGGCCTAAGGCCTCGTTCCAGAGATCTGATACGAATTTGCAGTTGAGCATCAGATGAGCAGTTGTTTCTGCATTATCTCCGCACAATGCACATCGACACAGGCCAAGATAGCCTCGTATCTATAATCTATCATCGGTCAGGATTCTCTGGTAGCACAAGAGCCAGCAGAAATAATCGATTTTAGGTAAAGTGCTGAGACCAAACTCCTTTCCAAGATTTCGGGCCTAGGGGAACGTGGGGATGTGCAAGGATCTGCCTGTAGCCTTGAGAGACGATGTAAGGCCCAGGGATCGAACCCCAGCCATGGGTATCCAACTTCCTGCTGCTTAAGGGAGCTTTGCCTTTTAAGAATTCTATGAAGGTTGCATATTCAATGGACAATACCTGGGGCACCTCAATTTTGATCTAGCTTTGCCAATTCCCATTCTCCCAGTTGGAAATATCCCACAGAGTAATGTAGCCTTCTCTATACATCCACTCCTTCAACAATGCCAGGGAACGATCATCAGCCAGAGGATCATAGCCCACTATGCGATCCTCCCAAATTCTAAATTGTTTGCCATTACCGGGAATCCAATGAGCATGTTGGCTGATTAAGGAAGAAGATTTTGCATAGATCTTTGGAATTAACGAACCATAGTTTGCTATGGGATGGTCTAGACACCTTTTCCTCTGACCACGAAAGAATTTTTTCCACAAGGCGATCTGAGCCCACCCTGGATTTGGGGCAATAATCCTCCAGCTTAGCTTTGCTCCCAACGCAATGTTCTGCGTGCAAATATTCTTAAAATTCAGACCACCTTCCAATCTGGGCAGTGAGATTTTAGACCAGCTTACTAAAGGGATTTTCTTTTCATTAGCTTTCCCACCTTTCCAAAAGAATTTTCTTACATGATCATCCGTTTTCTTCATGATTCCAACTAGAGCCAGCATCACAACAAACTGATAGATGGGGAGGCTGTTTAGGACTACTTTTATACGAACTGAATTTCCTGCCAAATTAAGCCAATTAAATCCCCAGGAGTTGATCTTTGATTCAAACTTTTCCAGCAGAGGTAGCCAGTCTCTGCTGACAGCTCGTTTTTGGAAAATAGGGAGTCCCAGATACTTGAAGGGATACCATGTTGAGGAGGCCGTGAAACCAAAGCACATGGAGATGGCTTGCAGGACGGAAGCGGGGGTATTCCAGCAGTAGATGTGGCATTTTCCTTTATTGAGGCAGCTACCTGAGTCTTCACAAAAGTCATCAACCACATCTTTGAAACTTTTGGTTGAGGACACTGAGGCAGCGCCCAACAGGAGGGAATCATCCGCGAATAGTGCATGATTTATATTATTAACTCCTCTCGCAATGTTCAGGCCCATTAATTCTTGATTTTGTTGCTTTTTGTTTAGGAGGAAGCTAAGGACAGAAGCTTGAAGGACAAAGAGCAGAGGAGATAGGGGACACCCTTGCCTCAATCCACAAGAAGCTTTGAAGACATCCATGGCCCTCCCATTCACTAGAGGGGCTATCCATATCTCACTGATGCAAGCCTTAATCCAGTTTATAAATTTGGATCCAAACCCAAATTTTCATAGGACATCCATCATAAAGCTATGTCTCACTATGTCGAAGGCATTTTCAAGATCTAGCTTGACAACCATGCCTTTCTCTTTGCGATCCATATTGGAGTGAATCGCCTCTTGGACCAAGATAAAGTTATCCACAATCTGTCTTCCCTGTATAAAACCTCCCTGGTTCGCTGGAATGATACCTGGGAGAGTGACTTTTAATCTGTTGGCAATAACTTTCGTTATCAACTTATAGCCTATGTTACAAAGGGAGATAGGACGAAACCGGTTGAAGGTGTTGGCTCCTTTATCCTTGGGAATGAGGGCCAGGAAGGCCGAATATGTGCTTCCCCCAATTTTCTGACATTCCTGAGATTTTCGAATCATTGTGCTTAGATCTTTCTCCACAATCTGCGAGGAAGACTGCAGGAATCTGGCAGTGAAACTGTCGGGACCCAGGGCCTTATCCAGTTCCATAGCAAAGAGGGTGCTTTTTATTTCATTGTTAGAGATCTCAACTTCCAGGAGTTGATTCTTATTGGCAGTTATCAGGGAGGGCACGTCGTTCACAAGGGTAGAAACCTGTCTCAAGGCCTCTTCTTCACTATAGAGGTTTTTAAAATGGGTGAATGCAACATTTTTTATGCTTTGGATTTCTCTGTGCGTGATGGTCTCTACTTTAATTTCAGAGATGGAGTTGAGATATTTTTGGGCCTGGGCTTGCTTGTGGAAGAAGGAAGAGTTCATGTCTCCCGCCTTGAGCCAGGGACTGCGGGATTTCAGTCTCCAAAACTCTTCCCCTGCCAAGCTACCTTTAAGAAGCATGTGCTATAGATTTGCCTCCTTTTCAAGAATTTCTTTTGTGATCTCAACATTTTCCAAAACCTGATGATGCATCTCAAGACGATCCTAAATCATTTTCCTTTCTACAGGAGGGTTTGGCAAGGTTTTAACCCAAGTTTTTAGAGCAGCTTTAACTCTCCTAAGTTTCTCTTCCCAAAAGAAGAAGGCAGAGCCTTTGACTGGACGCTTCTAGATTTCTTTTATTAGAGGCATGAATGACTGTTCCTTAACCCAATGAGAATTGAATTTAAATGGAATGGGACCTTGGTCCACATGAGCCAGCAGTTCCAGTTTAATGGGGCGATGATCGGAAACACAACAAGAAAGAATTTGCATTCTAGATTCTAGACCATGAAGAAGAAAAGAACTTTGAGCTAGGAATCTGTCTAACCTTGCAGCGATATGTCCTGAGCTAAATCTTTTGTTTGTCCATGTGTATTTCTCGGACAATGGCTTAATGTCTATCATGTCCCAGTCTTGGAGCAAGTCTTCAACCCATTCTCGCGCCTGGTCCCTAACATTGCTTCCTCCACGTTTTTCTGACAGTGATAAGGTGAGATTAAAATCCCCTGATATTATTATGTTAGCTAGCTCTTTAGATTCTGCCAGACTTCTAATGGAGTCCCAACAGTGCTTCTTCTCTCCTGTGCTGACAGGAGCATACACGTTAAAGAGGGAGAGTATCATATCTGAATCTAAGTGTTGTAGCTTTGTGAAAAACCAGTGGGTGTTTTTTACTTCTCTGATCTTAATGAATTTATTAACATTCCAAATAGTGCCCAGTCCGCCTGAAGCGCCACGAGCTGAGACAGCTTGTCCTTCGCTTTTCTTCCACAACTTTTTGCTGATCTGGAGGAAGGCATAGTCCTCCATCTTAGTCTCCTGGAAGAGGAGTAGATCGGGAGATTCTGTTCTTATCAAGCATCTTGTGGATTCTTCTTTTGTTCTGCTCCCCATACCCCTACAGTTCCAGGAGATGATCTTCATCACTTGCATTTTGGATGATGAGCTCCCTTGGAGCTCTGGGACTGATTTCTGTTCTTCTTCGGAGTATTTTCCAAGAGTTTATTGTGGTTTGGTTGGCTTCCCTGGAGTTTATCTTTGTAATTCTCTTGCTCTCTTTTTTCCCTAGCTGATTTTTGGCCTCTCAGTGATCTTCTGGCCGAGGTCTGCGAAGTACCTATTTCGCCTCCTTCTAAATCCTCTGAGCCTTGCACATCCCCTGTCTATTTGATGAGGATCTCTTTTGATATGTCCTCACTGATTTCCACATGTTTTGTCCCGAGGGGGACACCTTGGGGGTCGATCCTTCCTTCTACAGTTCTGGTTCTTGAGTGCCTTCTATCTCTGAGCTTAGCTGAGAAAATTTATTTCCCTGCTCTTCCATGTTTGGGGTTTGGTTTCTAGGGGCTGCCTGAGAGCCAATGCCATTTGTATTACCATTTCGAGTGGCTTTCTGGGCATTTTTGGACCTTTTAACCTGGGTCCATCCTTCATCTTTGCCTTTCTCCATTTCACTATTCTTTGGACAATTTCGAGCGAAATGCCCATAGACCTGGCATTTCCTGCATTTGAACGGAAGCTGCCCATAATCCAGCTTTTGAACATGGGTCCAACTTCCAACCCTGATCTTTACTGCCTCAGGCAAACCAACCTCCAAGTCAACTTCAACGCAAATTCTAGCATAGTCGTATTGATCTTTGGTATTAGCTCGATCGATGAACTTGCCTAATGTGTTTTCGATATGCTTTAGGGACTCCCAATTCCAACAATGCACTAGCAGATTGGGCAACCTGACCCACACACGAACGGCTGTGGGAACGTCAATTAATGGATCAAAATCGGGCGTCCACTTGTTGAGGTACAAGCCCTGAGGACCCATGGAGTAGGGGTTGTTTCGGAATATCAGATCCTTATCTTCCTTGTCTGAGAATTCAAACATAAAGAATCCCTTCCCTAGAAAATACGAGGTGACATCGTTTTTTATCAACGGTGCCCAATTTCTAGCAACCCAGCTCTCCGTGGATTTAGGTGAGGGCCAGAGGCCTGTGAACTACCCAACCAGTGCCCTCTCAGCTAGAGAAAGGGCAACCTGGATCGGTCTCTCAGGGGGAAGCGAAATCTCAGGGATGTCATCCAGCCGTTTCATGAACTTCGTAGCCTTCAAAGCTTTCTTCTTCGGCAGGGATTCCAGGAGCTTGAGAAAAGCCTCAACATTAGAAGGGGGAGATGAAGGGGGCGGCTCCATTGGAGCAGTGACCAACTATCAACTCCGGACCCCTCAAGTCATCTCAGAGAAAAAGAGCCCAGCAAATCAAGCGGAAACAACGCTCAGTAGCAAGCTCAGAATGCTGCACAAGGGTACTTCGCAAAGCAGGAGGGCCGGATCACAGGCCCTAGGAGGCTATGAAACCCGCTGAAGCAACCAGTGCTGAGCCAAATGGATGCAGAGTGGCATCTACGTCAGCAACACGCTAAAAAACTCGAAGACGATTATGAATGTTAAAAGGTGAGCGGGCTTGGCCCAGGAAACAAGTAAGACCTGCGACTAGTCAACGCCCTCGCTTAGGTTTGAGCACAAGACCTGACCGTTTTTACGTGTCCAACTTTACCAACCAGCCGCCTCCACCGACCTTCCCATTCTAATGTTACAAGAGAGGATATTTATTTTATAAAAGATTATCAATATTTGTATGTATGAATAATTATGGATCTTTAAGGTTGTGACTTTTATTGTAAAAGGATAAAAATATATTTATTTAGGATTTTTGTCTACCGTTTTAGTTTACTCGAGATATGGCAACACTAGCACCATATAACCATACATTTTAACCCTGAAATTTGTGCACCATATGACTTCATGTGACCTCACACTTTACCGTTGACCTCATATTTTACCGTTGACCTCATATTTTTACACCTAATTTTCTTTAGGCATGACACCTCTGCAATGTTGTAGTGTGATTTTTTTTATCGAAAACCCGGAATGCTCCTAAAAAATTCTCGAACTTTCTTTCTACAAATAATCTTGCGAAACTTTCTACACCAAAAAACATTTTTTCTTCCTTCACTACCAAAACTAGGTTGTGACCCCAACTTAGGCTTAGTATTCCAAAAAATGTGCTACGATTTGCGTAGGGATGAACCAATAAAAAATACTCTAAAAACCTCATCATTCAATCATGAGGGCTCTGAAGTACACTGAATTAGAAAGTATAATACTGGGAGAAATCTTCAAATAAGTATCTGGAGTCTGCAACGTCGAACAATTAAATTTTCACTAAATCCTTCAACAGCGAAAGCTTTTGGAATGCTAAATTTGTGGTTATCAAAATTTACGTCAGAGTATAGGTTCATTCTTATTAGATCGATAAAATCGATGTAACACATGGGATATGCTTATGATTTAGAAATTTGGCACCTAACATTTGTAACCAGAGGTGTGTCAAATGTTGTGACACTCAGACACAAATCTAGGCAACAAAATAATAAGATAAAAAAATAAGATTTCATTTTTTTGATTGAGCATTGTTGGCTGGCGGTGTAGAAGGTCAACGCCGTGTGTTTACTAACACCTGCGGGTTTTGGTGTAACGACAATCGTGACTCCAACAAGTGGTATCAGACCCAGAGGTGTCGAGTTCGAAACATAGTGGAGTTCAAAAACCACTGGGCTTGTGTTGGGGGGCGATTGTTGGCTCCCCGTTAATGACGTGTAGTGGGTTTTGGTGTAACAGGTTTTGGTGTTGGCTCCCTGTTAATGACGGTGTAGTGGGTTTTGGTGTAACGGGTTTTGGTGTTGGCTCCCTATCAATGACAGTGTAGTGGGTTTTGGTGTAACGAAAATCTTAACTCCATGGATTTTGGTGTAACTGATTTTGGCTTCATGGGTTTTGGTGGAACAGATTTTGGTGTAACTGCAATAGTAACTCCAACAAAAACGTCATAATAATCAAAATCAAAACTTAAACAAAAAATAGTATCCGTAAAATTTCCTGGTTAAAAATGTATTGATTGATCCCATTCGAATCAAAATTAACGCTTAATCAAAAGCTTGGGATTTTTAATAGTTCCTTTTTGTGATTGAAAATGCAATAATTTAAGATTAAAATTCCGTGTTTGGAAATGTGGTGATTGACGTCATTCTAATAAAAAGCAAGCCTTAGTCGAAAGCTTGGGGTATTTAATATTTCGTTTTGTGATTGAAAATGCAATAATTAAATTCCTTACAATTTTGTTTATGTATTAAAAACGTTTTAATTAAGCTTAAGCTTACTGATATCAGAATTAGGGTTTTTAATATTTCATTTTTGTGATTAAAAATGCAATAATTAAATTTGTTAAATTTTGTTTATATATTGAAAACGCTTTAATTAAGCTTACTGATATCAGAATTAAAATGTAATTAGAAGAAACGGTCATATAAGTTTAATCAAAAGCAGCGGTTTTTAAGATTCTGAGCAACGGTGTTTAAGTTTTTGCTATGTTGCATGGGTTCCCGAACCTGGGGTGGGGTTCTCGAACCCGTCCCGAGTTCTCGAACCCAAGTACCGGATTCTTGTACGGGTGCTTCTGAGAAGAACCCATAAGAACCGGGTTCTTCTATGAAGAACTGGTTCTCCATTAAAAAAAATTGGGTTCTTTTGTCTTGAGAGGTATGAAGAACCTTGATGATGGGTACTTGGAACTCCAAAATCGGGTTCTTTGGAGTTCATTTTAGTTTTTATTTTTAAATTTTTAATTAATTTAATGGGCTTCCCCTAATATTCCAACTAGCTAGTTCTGCGTCTTTCGAGAGGAATTTGAGTACTTATGCCTTTATCCATTCGGTAAAGAGAAATAGGTTGGGCTCAAAGAAGGCAGAGAACTTAGTGTACATTCATAGCACACTTTGTCTCATATCTCAAAAAGATCTTGGTTACAAGGAGGGTCCTTTCAGGAGATGAGACCAATACACAAATGATGCTATGTGTGTGGGCGGGGAGATACAACCAAATGGCCTTATTGAGCTACCTCTAGTTGCTATGGATGAAAAAGAGCCTCAAGATGAGAGTGATTCCTACTTGGAGAGCATGCTAATTGAAGATATGAGTGATGTTGATGACATGGCTTGAGGAAGCCGTTGTTCACTATTAGCTATTTTTATTTTAGTATTTTAAAATTTCCTAGATTTTGTTTGAAGATGCCTTAAGGCAAATTTTGAATGTAGAATGACAATGGACATATATCATGATTCTTATTAATATGTAAACTCCAATTTGTACTTGATATAACACTAGAAATTTTGAAATTTCATTGTGAATGTTGAATGTTCAATGATGTGCATGTTTAAATATTTAAAGTTTAAATCATAAGTATTTTAGTTTTCTTATTTAAAGTTGAAAAATATACAAATTCACTTATACTATATAATTTATAAAATATAATATATATATATATATATATATATATATATATATACCCGACTAACCCACGTACCCTCTTTCAGAAAATGACGTCCCCGTCCCCGTCCCCGAATCCACATTTTCTGGCAACATAGAGTTTCTATGATTAGAAATAGCGTGAAGATTAAAACCATATTCTAGATAAACCATAATTTAATCAAACACAAAATTTAGTTTCTATTAATAGAAACACGTATTTATTTTAATTAAAGATCAAAATCAGTAACATTGGAGATTGGAGATTTTTTTCTCTGCCCTACATTTAAACCAAAATATTTAAATATATCAAATAAAGTGGAGTTAATTTGCATTTGTAATTTTATAATTTTTCTTTTTAAAGTGAATAGGTTCTTTGGTATTATTTTTTCCCAACAATTCAGAATCACGATCTTCGACTAGACTGGGAAACAATTAAATTCATATCTTATTAATATTAGAATGGAAAAACATTAAATTATTAATATTTAAATGTTTTCCAATAGATTCAATTGAGTGATGTTTTTATATAAGTTTTTATAAGTAATCTTTATAATCAATAATTATTTTGAATTTTTTTTCCTATTTTCATTGGGATTTTATAGCATAATATTTTTTGAAGATATTGAATTTTTCTTATTTTAAATGTATAAATAAATTTAATGTCTGAAAATTTTCATTTTTATTATATTTTCAAAATTAACAATTTCAAAAAAATTAATTACTAAATTTTAAAGATAAAAATATATAGTTATTAAAGTATAGATTATAAATTAATTTTAAATAAAAATTATTATTATAAATTTACAAAAACATGTAATAAGATTCTTAATCATGGAGATCCACCCCCACTTTACCATATTTGCAAATAGGTTGTGTTACAATACCATGGTTTATTAAGATCATATGTCCGAAATAAACCATGACATTGTTAGTGTTGCATTTTCTTTAATTAATCCATTTAGTTGAAAGGAAACAAAATAACATATCTATTTTAGAGGTAAATATCAACTTTTTATTTGTGCGTACTACTAATAATATTCTACCTTATTCTATGGAGTTTGAATCCCTACCATCCACTTCATAATTTTTTGTAATTCTGAAAGGTATTAAAAGAATATAAAAGTCTATTAACATAATTCTTAATAATTTTGAGTTTATTTAATGATTTATTTTCAATAATTAATTTTACTTAATTTGATTTATAAAGTAATACTACCAATAATATTCTACCTTATTCTATGGAGTTTAAATCCCTACTATGCACTTAATAATTTATTATAATTATTAATAATTTTGAGTTTATTTAGCGATTGATTTTCAATAATTAATTTACTTAATTTCATTTGCAAAGTAGCAAATCGATCTATTATATTATTGTATGGTTTTATTGTCTAGTCATTAAAGTGATATCAAAACTTTAAATAACAACCATAACTACATCTTAAATTAAAATTTGAAAAATATAAATAATATTTTTATCCTATGGTGGAATCCTCAACAATTCTTTTTAGCTTTTTCAACAAACTGATTTTCTCAAGAGCTATGAGACACATGAATAAGTATCACATTTAGAAATTTCAATGGTTGTTGTTGTATCTATCAACAATATAGAAAACTCACACATCTCAATTATTGGTAACATTAATCATTTCACTAAATGTTCAATGGTTGTTTTTGTATGTATCAACTTTGTTATTTTATGTACCAACATCATAACAAACTCACACATTGATGTTATTGATAAAATCAATCATTCATTTGATTAAATGTTAATAAGAAAAAGGTTGTTATAGCATTGACCAATGTAATTATAATATTTAACATTGCAGAGATAATTATTTCAACATGGATAATTGCTTGGTATATTTTATGTTATTATTGGTAGATATTGTTGCTATATTCATGCATGATTTTTTAAATAGGTGTGTCCATTTTTTTATATTCCTAAATCATTTAAAATTAAAATTAAAAATATGTCATACTTTGGTAAATATTATATTTTCCATGAGCTAGTTTAAATAGAAATAACACAGGGGAATACTTTATTAATTTAGGCCTAACCATGCTTACACTTGCTCACTCCAAATACATCACAATGTGTCCCATTATATAACTATGGGATCACTAGACTCGATGAACATAACAACATGGGAGATACACACTCTGGGTTAGCTACAACTCACTTACATTGGAGGAGAGTCATTTCTAGAACAACACCTCCTAACTCACATAGATCTAGATCATTTCTTGATAGCTAAGAAGAAAACTCAACAAACCTATCACATTTCCACACTCTTCCATTTCTACATTATTCTAACATCCCCCTTTAATGGAGAAATGGATATGTTATAACATAAATAACAATGTGATGCAGGAGAATCTAGCTCACAGTGACGAGGTAGAAAGACTCCAACCAGGTTCACAAGCGAGGAACTGAACTGTTAAGTTCTGTTGGGAATAATTTTTCTTTTACTTTATTTTACAAGTCAGCAACAGTTAGATGTCTTTACTTTTCCCAGTTTAGGATTACTGTAGTTTCATTATTGATTAAAAGGTAGTTTCTGTAATTAGAAAAAATAACCTTAACTGTCCTACAAGTCTTGTAATGTCCAAATGACTATAGTTACAGATAGGAACAGAAGTTATATAACTGTCTTTGTAACAGAAAGAAACAAACTGCAAGCCTTAACTAAAGACAGAGGCTATAAAGCCAAAAATACATGTAAGGGAAAAAGTTAAGTTGAGAAGAGAATAAGTTGAGTAAATTTACTAATAGAATTGTCAAGCATTCAAAACCAGAGAAGTACTGTCCATCAAGGTTACCTTCTAAATTATTTGTTGATCTCTCATTCATATTTTTCATCATTCAACAGACCTTTTGTATTATTATAAACTAAGCATACTGTCATGGCTACTGTACAAGTACGAGTTACAGCTGAATTGTAGATAAGCATAGAAAATCTTAAGTAAATTCCAGGTCACAAGACAAGCAGTCACACTTACATACAAGCGCACAGAAATACAGTTAAGGAAGAGCGAATACGTTCAACGCACAGCCACCAAATGAAAGACAAGCAAACAAATTGAACGCCCAGCAACGTAACCAAACAACAAGCGAAGACATTACAGGTATCAATCACTATAACCTTCTTTCATCAAAAGAAAATTTCATTTATATTGTCCATAAATAGTAATTCATAGCCAGAACCGATAGGGCCGAGTTCCCTCATATATACAGACACCGATACAGTCACGGCAAGTGAAAATTCAACCAGAAATTACAACCATACAGGTCAAGCATAAAACCCTAGATTAGGGTTTGAAAACAGATTGGTAACAGGGTTACGTTGAAGCCACATTTCAACACATAGAACTCAACTCAGAGTGACAATGGAAAACACCGGGCTACATAATGACCGGACAATAAACTAATAGACGAGTTATCCTTCGAACAGTGACCTATATTCAACAGAACAGAACAAGTTACAGGCCTACCAACATATACGCAGCCAAATGACCTTGAACACAGAGACATGCGCCGTCCAGGTCGCCTGAGGGGACCTACAAGAATCAAGCGTGAGTGAGCTTGAGCCATAAAAAAGCTCAGAGGGACGAAACCCTCAGAAATCAACCTAAAAACGGATAACGAGAGAAAGAAAACCCTTACCTGGAGAACGTGAGCGGAGAAGCCACATTTGCGAAGCAGAGGACGCCACAGAGAACTGAAGAAAAGAGGAGCAGTTTGGGGTTAGACCCAGAACGAGGAGCGAAAAAAAAATTGAAGCATGGAGAGACATTTTACCTGTAACAGAGACTAAAGGCGCTTTCCAATTATTCTTGTGCTTGCAGCCACAGACAAGGTAGCGTTACCAGAAGGTGAATAAACCCAGAAAACATTTACCAACAGCCAAACTCGGAGTAATAGACCCGAAGACCAATAGCACATACAGAAACGGGATAGCGAAAGTTAAATGACAGAACCAAAAGATTAAATTCGAACCCCAGTCGTTTCATGACCGACCACAGTTACAGTGACCACTACAAGCACGCAGACATTCGATATTTCTACCAAAAACAGATCTAACAGAGTGGAAGAACAACTTACCGAAGAGTGAAGGCGAAAGCCAGGCAAGAAAATCCCAGAACCAAACAACATTGTTACAAACAGGCGGACAAGTAACCAAACGTGCAGCGAAGGCCTCAACCAACAACCAAAACCAGCTCAAACACAGCAGACTGCCATAAAATTGTAATACAGAGCCAAAGGAACCATAACACAGCGCACCTACCATTTTCCATATGCAGAGCTCGCAAACCCTCGGAGCCAATAGAACGATAAACAGAGAAGAGTCGGGAAGGCACACAAGATTAGGGTAGTATAGTTTACCAAGGCAGGGTACTGCCGCATTTACATTTTCATTCAATGCACAACTACCACAACTACAGAGCCGCGAGAAAGACAACAGTTCACCACCACGTCAACACACAACATATCATATAAAGTGAAAAAGCTACGCCAAGTGGGCTGGGTCCCATCAGAGTGGTATCGGAGCAGGTTGAGTTGAAGAGATTTGGGAGAAATGGATATAGGCAGACGAGGACGAGGCAGAGGTGCCCGTAGAATGGCAGATGAGGCGTTAAGGGAAGAACTCAGAGTTCTTACTGCTCGATTGGAAGCAGTAGAGGCACGCAAGAGGAGAGATCCAGAGTTAGGTGATGTGAGTGAAGAAGAAGTGGAAGTAGTAGCAGATGGGGCTGAAGGTGACTCACCAGAAGTGAAGTTATTGAAGTCTATATTATTGTCAAATAGTAAACCAAAACCAGAATTACCAACCTACGATGGCAGTTTATCGATTGATGTTGTATTAGATTGGATTAGTGAGATGGACAAGTACTTTGAATGCGAAGAAATTAGTGAAGACCGTAGGGTCAAGTTTGCAGCGACGAAGCTGAAAGGACACGCAACCCTGTGGTGGGACAGTGACTAGAATGAGAGGAAGAGGTTGAACAAGCCTCCTATAAAGACTTGGACAAGGATGTTAGCTAAATTGAAGGGCAGATTTCTACCAAGAGATTACCAAATTGCGTTACATAGGCAGGTTCAGAACTTGAGACAGAGAGGTCTGACGGTGAAAGAGTATACGGAGGAATTTTATTGAGTAAACTTGCGAGCAGGATACACAGAGGATACAACAGAGAGGATAGCCAGGTATGTAAACGGGCTGAGGATGGAGATTTTAGATGAAATAAGCATTTTGTCTCCCAACAATACGGAGGAGGCATATCAGAGCGCGGTCAAAGCAGAGGAAAAACTTAACCGAAGACAGAATGCCCGGAGAGGACGAGGGTCTAACAGAGGAAGAGGCCAGTCCTATGGCAGGGGCCGAACTGCCAGCAGCAGCGAAGAAGCCAGCAGTTCAAGGACTTTAGGAACAACAGAAAAAGGAGATGGAACGAGAGGTGGCATATCGTTTCAGCGTGGCAGAGGAACTGGTCGTGGAAGGGGAACTGGTTACCAGTGCTACAGATGCCACAAGTGGGGGCACCGCTCTTTTGAGTGCCCAGAAACAGATTCAACTGGACAGCGAGGCACATATGTGGCGCAACCAGAGGAAGCAGCAGCACCTCCTCAAGAGGCAGAAACCGCCCCAGAAACAGGAGAAGCTTTAGTGCTGCATAAGGTGTTGTTGAAGCCAGTTGATGAGAGTTTTGAGCAGACGCAGCGGAAAGCTCTGTTCAGGACATTTTGTAAATCGCAAGGTAAGTGCTGTAAAATGATAATTGACAGCGGAAGTACTGACAATTTGGTGTCAAACTGAGATGGTGGAGAAGTTAGGACTAAAGCGTCTGAAACACCCTAATCCATATCGAGTTTCATGGCTGCAGAAGGGACACCAGTTGCTGGTGGATGAGCAGAGTGAAGTTGAATTTCAGATAGGACGTTATAAGGAAAAAATTATTTGCGACATTATGCCAATGGACGTATGCCACATCTTGTTGGGAAGACCTTGGAAATATGACAGAAAAGTGACACATGATGGGGTATTGAACTGTTATAATTTCGAAAAATATGGGGTTAGGCATACCCTTGTGCCTATCAGGGAAGAGAAAGAGGCAGCTGAAGTAAATGAACCTAAGGCGTTGCTTATGAGCGGAAAACAATTTTTAAAGCAGGTTGAAAACAACGAGATGAATTATGTTGTAGTCAGAAAGACAAGGACAGTTTTGTTGCACACAAAAATCACAGATTTGCCTAAAGAAATACAACAGATGTTGGAAGAGTTTACGGACATAGTAGTGGATGACTTGCCAGATAAGTTACCCCCCAAGCGGAGCATTAGTCACCATATTGATTTCATACCAGGAGCTATCTTACCAAATAAGGCAGCTTATTGAATGAGCCCCAAGGATAATGAAGAAATCAGAAAACAGGTGCAGGAGCTATTCGAAAAAGTATTGATCAGGGAGAGTTTGAGCCCATGTGATGTACCAACAATTCTCGCCCCCAAAAAGGGAGGAGAATGGCGGATGTGCACTGATTCTAGGGCCATCAATAAAATCACCATATGGTACAGATTTCCGTTACCGCGTATGGATGATATGATGGACTGTCTGAGTGGGGCAGCTTACTTTTCTAAGATAGATTTAAAAAGTGGATATCACCAGATTCGGATACGTGAGGGAGACGAGTGGAAGACAACTTTTAAAACTAATGAAGGCTTATATGAATGGCTGGTCATGTCGTTCGGGTTGAGCAATGCGCCCAGCACATTCATGAGACTCATGAATGAGATGCTAAAGGAATATATCGGGAAATTTGTAATTGTTTATTTGGATGACATACTTATTTTTAGTAAGACACAAGAAGAACACTTTCGGCATGTGCGTAAAGTGTTGGAGAAGCTACAACAGAACAAGTTATTGATCAATCTGAAGAAATGTACGTTTTTACAGAGAGAGTTAATTTATCTGGGATTTGTGATAGTAGAGAACGAGTTAAAGATGGATCCGGAGAAAGTGACAGCAATCATAAATTGGCCGTCATCGAAGAATTTGTTTGAGGTACGTAGTTTCCACGGATTGGCAACTTTTTACAGGAAATTTATTAAAAATTTCAGTGGAATTTGTGCTCCTATGTTGGAGACCATCAAAAAGGCCAGCCAACCTTTTCGATGGACAGAAGCAGCAGAAAAGAGCTTTCAACTATTGAAAAAGAAAATAACAGAAAGGCCGATTTTCAGGCTACCAGATTTTCAAAAATTATTTCAGGTACGTTGTGATGCTAGTGGAATAGCAATCGGGGCTGTACTCAGTCAGGAGGACTGACCGGTGGCATTTTTCAGTGAAAAACTGAATGAGAGTAGGCAGAAGTACTCCTCATATGACAAGGAATTCTACGCAATGGTACAGGCGCTAAGACACTGGAGGCATTCTTTGTTGGGGAACGAGTTTGTGCTGTTTTCAGATAATTCTGCATTACAATATGTAATGCAGCAACACAAACTTAATCATAAACATGCCAAATGGGTGGAGTAATTACAGAGTTTTAATTTTGTGCTGAAGCATATCAACGGGCAAGCGAATAAGGTAGCCGATGCATTGAGCAGAAAAGCTTTACTATTGCAGTAAAGCACTGTGCAGGTTTTGGGCTTTGAACATTTACGGGATCTTTATAAGACAGACACAGATTTCAAAGAAGCCTATGAGGCGTGCCAAAATCCTTTAATACGAGGGAATAGTCCTTGGTTGGATTATAACATACAGGAGAAATTTCTTTTTAAGGGAGGACAACTGTGTATCCCCAACTGTTCTATGAGGGAGAATATCATTCGTGAAAAACACAGTGGGGGATTGGCTGGACACTTTGGTATTGACAAGACTTTGGAGCAACTTAGTCACTTTTATTTTTGGCCAAGAATGTGACGGGACGTACAACGTTTCGTGGCTAAGTGTAAGGTGTGTCAACTTGCGAAGGGGCATAGCTAGAACACAGGACTATATACGCCATTGCCTATTCCAGGCAGACCTTGGGATTCAGTGAGTTTAGATTTTGTGTTGGGACTGCCTAAAACACAGAAAGGATATGATTCAGTAATGGTAGTGGTAGATCGTTTCTCAAAAATGGCACATTTTGTACCTTGTCGGAAAACTAGTGATGCCACTTACGTGGCCCACTTGTTCTTTAATGAGATTGTCCGATTACACGGGTTACCAACAACCATCCTATCAGACAGAGACGTGAAGTTCACGGGACATTTTTGGTGTACCTTGTGGAAAAAGATGAACACCCAATTAAGCTACAGTTTTGCTTACCATCCGCAGACCAACGGGCAAACAGAAGTCTAGGAAATCTGTTTCGCAGCTTAGTCGGAGAAAATTCTAGAATGTGGGACCGAGTGCTAGCGCAAGCAGAGTTTGCTTACAACGATTCGCCGAATCGTAGCACAGGTCTCAGTCCCTTCCAGATTCTTTATGGTATGCACCCTCGTGGAGTGCATGAGCTTCGGGATCTTGGTTTACAGGAACGACGGAGTGCGGATGGAGAAGATTTTGCAAATGCAATGAGGGATTTACATGAACAGGTAAAGGTAAAGTTACAGGACAACAGCTCGAAGTATAAGGAACATGCAGATTTGAGGAGAAGAGAAGTTCATTTTGAGGTAGGGGATGACATTCTGGTACACTTACGTAAGGAACAGTTCCCTAAAGGTACGTACAATAAACTGAAATACAAGAAGATAGGGCCTTGTACGATCTTGCGGAAGTTTTCAGCGAACGCCTACAAAATACAACTACCACCTGGAGTAGGCATATCACCTATCTTCAATGTGGCAGATTTGTTTCCGTATACAAGTGAACTATTGGAAGAAAGGAAGGATGAACCTGGACAATCCACGCGGAACACCCAGGAAGACAGAGAAAGTTGGAAGAAACAAATGCCTTATGTCCAACCTCCTGATATCGAAGGCATCCTCGAAACTCAAGTAGTTAAGCGGACTTGGCGGAAAAATTATTTTCAGTACCTGGTCAAGTGGAAGAACCGTCCGATTGAGGATAGCTCATGGCTTGATGCCAGGCAGATTGAACGAACAGGGACATCAGTGGAGGAGCTCATGAACCAGAGTCATGATCTTTTCTCACCCCGGGAGCCTGATGCAGGAGCATCTAGTTCACAGTCACGTGGCAGAAAGACTCCAACCAGGTTCACAAGCGAGGAACTGAACTGTTAAGTTTTGTTGGGAATAAATTTTCTTTTACTTTATTTTACAAGTCAGCAATAGTTAGATGTCTTTACTTTTCCCAGTTTAGGATTAGTGTAGTTTCATTATTGATTAAAAGGTAGTTTCTGTAATTAGAAAAAATAACCTTAACTGTCCTACAAGTCTTGTAATGTCCAAATGACTATAGTTACAGATAGGAACATAAGTTATATAACTGTCTTTGTAATAGAAAGAAACAAACTGCAAGCCTTAACTGAAGACAGAGGCTATAAAGCCAAAAATACATGTAAGGGAAAAAGTTAAGTTGAGAAGAGAATAAGTTGACTAAATTTACCAATAGAATTGTCAAGCATTCAAAACCAGAGAAGTATTGTCCATCAAGATTACCTTCTAAATTATTTGTTGATCTCTAATTCATATTTTTCATCATTCAACAGACCTTTTGTATTATTATAAACTAAGCATACTGTCATGGCTACTGTACAAGTACGAGTTACAGTTGAATTGTAGACAAGCATAGAAAATCTTAAGTAAATTCCAGGTCACAAGACAAGCAGTCATGCTTACATACAAGCGCACAGAAATACAGTTAAGGAAGAGCGAATACGTTCAACACACAGCCACCAAATGAAAGACAAGCAAACAAATTGAATGCCCAACAACGTAACCAAACAACAAGCGAAGACATTACAGGTATCAATCACTATAACCTTCTTTCATCAAAAGCAAATTTCATTTATATTGTCCAGAAATAGTAATTCATAGCCAGAACCGATAGGGCCAAGCTCCCTCATATATACAGAGACCGATACAGTCACGGCAAGTGAAAATTCAACCAGAAATTACAACCATATAGGTCAAGCATAAAACCCTAGGTTAGGGTTTGAAAACAGATTGGTAACAGGGTTGCGTTGAAGCCACATTTCAACACATAGAACTCATCTCAGAGCGACAACGGCAAACACCGGGCTACATAATGACCGGACAATAAACTAATAGACGAGTCGTCCTTCGAACAGTGACCTATATTCAATAGAACAGAACAAGTTACAGGCCTACCAACATATACGCAGCCAAATGACCTTGAACACAGAGACATGCGCCATCCAGGTCGCCTGAGGGGACCTGCAAGAATCAAGCATGAGTGAGCTTGAGCCATAGAAAATCTCAGAGGGACGAAACCCTCAGAAATCAACCTAAAAACTGATAACGAGAGAAAGAAAACCCTTACCTGGAGAACGCGAGCGGAGAAGCCACATTTGCGAAGAAGAGGACGTCACAGAGAACTAAAGAAAAGAGGAGCAGTTTGGGGTTAGACCCAGAACGAGGAGCGAACAAAAATTGAAGCATGGAGAGACATTTTACCTATAACAGAGACTGAAGGCGCTTTCCAATTATTCCTATGCTTGCAGCCACAGATAAGGCAGCGTTACCAGAAGGCGAATAAACCCAGAAAAATTTTACCAACAGCCAAACTCAGAGTAGTAGACCCGAAGACCAATAGCGCATACAGAAACGGGATAGTGAAAGTTAAATGAAAGAACCGAAAGATTAAATTCGAACCCCAGTCGTTTCATGACCAACCACAGTTACAGTGACCACTACAAGCACGCAGACATTCGATATTTCTACCAAAAACAGAGCTAACAGAGTGGAAGAATGACTTACCGAAGAGTGAAGGTGAAAGCCAGGCAAGAAAATCCCAGAACCAAACAACATTGTTACAAACAGGCGGACAATTAACCAAACGTGCAGCGAAGGCCTCAACCAACAACCAGAACCAGCTCAAACACAACAGACTGCCATAAAATTGTAATACAGAGCCAAAGGAACCATAACACAACGCACCCACCATTTTCCATACGCAGAGCTCGCAAACCCTCGGAGCCAACAGAACGATAAACAGAGAAGAGTCGGGAAGGCGCACAAGATTAGGGTAGTATAGTTTACCAAGGCACGGTACTGCCGCATTTACATTTGCATTCAATGCACAGCTACCACAACTACAGAGCCGCGGGAAAGACAACATTTCACCGCCACGTCAACACACAACATATCATATAAAGTGCAAAAGCTACGCCAAGTGAGCTGGGTCCCATCACAATGCATGTTGGTCTAAGTCTTATCTAGGCACAAAAATATGACTCAAACATTTCATTTTGACTTTCTTTGCTTCAACATATTGATGAAATTTCTTCTTGGACTTCGTGCTCCAAAATTCTTATGCTTTCAACATGTTTAGCCTTCTTCCTACTCTAGACCATGAACTCTCAATATTGCTTCTTATTGCAAATGAGAATCCATCCGAGCTCTTTTTTCAACAAGTACATTTTCATCATCAATAGGTTCTTGTTTACTTGATTGTTGCCTCATCATTTCATAATAATATCCTATTTCTTCTAGGCTCCAACTCATTAGGATACCATGAACTTCTTTAGTTGAGTTAAATATTGTTTCAACCTCCATGTTAGCTACTTCAACCATTGATTTTTTTTTCAACAATTACATTTTCATCATCAATAGGTTTTTCATTCTATTTAGTTTCAAGATTCTTTATCATCCCATATTACTTTGAGTCTTGAGTTAATTTGTTCAACAAGTTTCTTAATCCATTCTTTAATAAGTTTTATCTCTGCATCATAATCAAACTTGACATCTACAAACTTGTTTTCCCCTTTACCTCTTGTTACGATTTCCTCATCATGTTCTTATGCTTTTGTTCTTATTAACTACTTGATCATCAAAAGAAAAAAACAATTTATCAATCAACTTCTTTCAAACATAACTTGCAATTCATTTTCATTACACAAATATCCATTATCAAATTTAATTACAAATTCCCATTTCTTCAATTCATTGATTGCTATAGAGTTCTCCATGGTTTTTCTCTCTGCAAAAGATTCACTTTCATCTTTGTCAACTTTTTCACCCCAATGCATATTGTACTTCATTTCAAGAATATCCCAAAATAATTTTGCAATATGTATTTCACCATATTCATGCAAAATAATAGACAAGATGCTATCTTCTAGTGTTGATATAATAAGAAACAATGCTACTGCACCTCTACTCTTGTCTTGAGAATTTATAGAAGTTTCTTGAACAAATTCCCATAAATATACTTAACCAAGCACTCCCTCCATTTTAATTACTCAAAGTTTAAAATTTTTACCTGAGAAAGATATAGAAAAATAGGAATTAATCTTTTCAATATTGCAACACTTTCTTCAAATTCTTCATTGATTTGGTCTAGTTCTGCATTTTGATCCTCATGTATGGGTTCTTCTCCTCGAAGCATTCCATATTTTTATGCAACTTTTTCCCTTTGATCCTTTTTCTCTGGAATTGCTTAATTCTCCTTTCTCAACCCATCACCACTATGCATGATCCTTTTCACTTTTACAATTTCTTTACCCACAATCAACTACAAATTTATGGGCAGCTCATCAATCAACTCTTTCCACAAAATAACAAGGCAGCTGAAGATTTACACTATTTCACCGCACTTCCACAACTATCATTTACACAATATTGCCAAATCATACACATAAATTTTACCACATCTATAATACCCAAATAATTTTGTTCAACCACACTTCCCTTTCGCTTCTCTTCACCATTTTTTAATAAATACACATTTTTATTTTTATTTCCCTCCTTAAAAATACTTCCACACCAAAAAAAACACCTGATACCTTTTATAACACATTTTTTTAAAACTCTCTTCACCCCTTAAAAAAAATAAAAATACTTTTTGAGCAATAAAGAAACAACAAATTTTCACCAAATTAACTCATGGCTTCGTTAACCCATGCACAATTTATTCTTCATGAAAAAACAAAACTCAATTTTACTCCATAAAAAAATGAAACTCAATGTTACTCCATAAAAATAATGACCTCAAACGTTTTGCTTGGCCCGGCTTCCTTTAAAAATCAAATCATACCCTTAACGAAATAATAGTGGTGAATAAATATTCACTTTCAAGTGAATGGTAATGCAAGCCTTCCAACGACAAGGATTACATAGTGCAACTTCTCCTTTGGTTTCAAAAGAATGAGGCAGTCAATTCACTGATCCAATTCTTTCATTTTAAAAAAATAAATAAATTCCTCAGCTTGCGCTCTCTGGAACAACCCTTTCACCTGAGGTATGAGGCTCTTCAACAGATCTCAAAGCCAAGTAATGCAACAAATATCCTCTTTGTGGTCGGCTTAGTGTGCATCTGCGCTTCTTCCAATTAAACCAACCACACAATGAATTCACCCAAACTTTTTAACCGGGTCTCAGATCCATTTCTGCGCATCACACAACAGGTTCTGGGTTCATTCGATGCGCACTGCCACTGGAACACAACACAAATTATTAAGTGATATCACCACAACATTCAACAATGAACCGGGGAAGCAGAGAACTCTATCAACAACATTCAGATCACTTTAACAACTCTAATCTGTGTCCTTTGGCTCTTAGAAGATCCACGTGCCACACAGCCTCTTTAAAACGAACATCCCCATCCTTTTTTCAAGAAGAATAGCCTCCAGCCTTCAGTTTACTGTGACAGTCACACACAGATATACTCACAGATTCACACGCTCAAACAGGGCACCAACCACCAGGGCAGAACTGCGTTCAACAATGACTCTTATAGATCAGACAGATCTCTACGCTCGCATATCTCGGCCCTCTTGCAAAAATCACATGCCAGACTCAACTTCGCCACAGCCTCAATAGGTAATTTCACCGACGGCCTCAAGACACAGCCTCAAGACCTTGGGGTTTTAAGCCAAACAAGATTAGATCAGCGATTGATGCGCCAATTCGACCCAGCGGTTTTACACCAATCAAGATTAGATAAACGACTGATGCACCAATTCGAACCACTCCAACTACATTAAAACAAACAACTTTGACAATTGCACTTTCTGGATAATTCAGATCTCGAAGAGATCTCTGAGATCTTGACCTACTTGCTTTCTGGATCTCTAGATCTTTTTCTTCGCTCTGATACGAAAATAGAAATCTCAAAGCTTAACACAAGTGAATACTTTATTAATTTAAGCCTGAGCCTGTTTACACTTACTCACTCCAAATATATCATAATGTGTACCATTATATAATTATGGGTTCACTAGACTCTATTTACATAACAACATCGAAGATACATATTCTGAGTCAACTACAACTCACTTATATTGGAAAATAGTTATTTTTAAAGCAACACCTTGTAACTCACAATACATTTAGATAATTTTATGGCAACTAAGAAGTCAACTCAACAAACCTATCACATTTCAAGACACTTCCATTTCTACATTGTTCTAACAAATTTTCATCATAATTTAAGTATTTCTATAAGAAAAAAATAAGAATCAAAAGATTAAAAAAATGTTGTCCGATCTCGATCCTAAGACTCTTGGAGGAAAGTAATAGCCTGAATCATGAGCACAAGCATCATAATCATAAAGGGAAAAAAATGAGAAGCTCCTTGTCTATGGATGATAATCAGAATGAGCAGCTCCCTGTCCATGGATAATCGGCACAATAGTCGCCAAGTCTCTAGAGGGATCAACTAGCTTCTACAAGAGGACCAAGTGGGGAAGCAAATGTGAAGGAGAAGCTACGATAGTCTTTGTTTACTAATATGTTTTTATGGTCGAATATAATTTTTTTTTATACCCTAATATATTATTATATTAAGTAAAAATTGGAAAGAAAAATGTTTGTAATGAAATGCTTTTTTTACATTTGATTTTAATTAAATTGTAAAAATTATTATTAGTATATTTATAATGAATTAAATGTTTTTCAAATTTCAACTATTTCAATTTCATTAAAAAGCATTCTTTGATTTGTAGCAAAGATCTCCCAAAAGTATTGAATTTGGATTAAAAAAATGAGTACTACCTAAATTTTTGGTTGAATATTAAAAATATTTAATTTAGTTTTTCTTGCTTTTTTAAGTTATGGAAGATGTTTTTTTTAGTTATTATTAAATAAAAATAAAAAATAAAAGTAAATGATTTCCAAATAATGTCAATACAAAATATATATATAAATCTAAATAATCTAAATCTAATACAACGATTATTATTTCCAACTAAAATATAACTTTTCCACGTAAACCATTCCAATTAAACGATCCTATTAACCTCTTTTTATACTTTTGGAGCAATCGTTTACTACAAATAAATTAGATATTAGCGATGACGAATTTGGTATTTGTACTGTGATTTTTAAACTTTTCAAGCGTATAGACATTTTCAACATGATATCAGTGTTTTGTGGATATTTTAATGCATGATGTAACGTCTCGTCTATTCTTCATATTTTAATGTATATGTTAGGATTAATTTGACGATAAATGTTTGAAATTTGTGGTCGAGGATTACGTTTATTGCTAAGGAAGTCTGAGATAGATTCAGCCCCCTGCCATAGACTCTTTGCCACCCATGGGTACCTACAATCATGACATTCCGGATTATGAAGCTGTCGACAATTCGAATCCCCAGCCTACTGCGAACAGAGTGCTCACCGTGGCAGCGACTTTCGTGATTGTTTTCACCATCCTCTTAATCCTCTCATTAATCTGCGTCTACGTCAGACTCCGCCGCAGACAATACGGGCGAAGGTTTTCGCCAGGCCGGACCAATTTCTCTCACCGCCGCGGATTTTTATTCGCGCGCCAGGATCCCTTGAACCTCTGCAACGTGGGTTTGGACGCGCGTGTTTTAGAGTCTCTGCCCCTCTTCGCGTATAAAGCGCAGGACTACAAAGACGAGCCGTTATGCGCAGTCTGTCTTTCGGAATTCGAGGAGAACGAGAAAGCCAGGCTTCTGCCCAATTGCAAACACAGCTTTCACGTAGATTGTATCGACATGTGGTTTCATTCGCATTCAACTTGCCCCATTTGCAGATCGGCGGCTCAGCCGAAACCGAGGGTAGGTAATAATAATACCGATCATATTTCCATTAACGTAGAATTGATTTCTTCAGGTAATAGAGAATCCGGCCGCATCGGCTCGGGACTCGAAGAAGGGGAAAGGAGCTTTCAAGGAGCGAAAACCGCCGTGGACGAAGGGCCGTCCACGAGCGGAATCTCCTCGATGTCGGAAACCGCCATTGATATGCCCGGGAGTTCTGAAAGCTTCTCAAGCGAAAAACAGGCGTGCTTGAACAGTGGATCGCAATCGTCAAAAACTGGGGTCCAGTAACTGAAGATATTCTTGAACCGAGGTACGGAGTGAAGGGTTTTCGCTGATGCTCTGCGAGATGACGGGATCCAAACCGGGGGACAACTGCAATCGCAGACGCACTGCTAGCATAACATTCCCAACCTCCAGTTCCGGCGCTTAAGGCGAACATTGTCCACATAATTTATTTTTTACGGATTCTTCTGGTTTTGGTTCATTTTTCTGTCAATCACCGTACCCAGTGGGATGAATGATGATTTTGTTGTAGGTGGGCAACAATATAACTTAGTTGTTATCATTTGAATATTTTTATAATTTATTTATGTTTTCACATTGGAGGTGGTGTTAATTTATTTTCTTTAAGACCTGGTCTGCGGAGGCCACTATTTCGTAGGCTTGCGTATTTTTTTAATTTTTTTTTAAGAAATCTAATCTGGTTGATGTTTGAATGATTTGTTTGATGTTTGAATGATTTTTTTAATGATTTTTTAAGTGATGTAAATTGATTCAATATTATTAAAAGCTGATGGATAAAACACTCTGAATTTAAAGAGGATAAGTACAATTTTTTTTTTATTGAATTTAATCCAAATCACTCAAAACAACTTGAATGTAAAGAGTATAAGTCCAAATTTTTTTTTATTGAATTTAAGGAAAATTGGTATATATATATACAACCAGCCAAACTGTAAAATAGTAATGTTTTAATTATAACATTTTATTTTCTTCCATTGCTATATATATATATATATATTCAAAACTTTTTATTATAAGAGAAAAAGTTTAAAAAATTGAACCATTTCTTGATGTGTATGTGTCATCCTTGTTCAAAGGGCATGTGAATCTAACACCATATAATATACACTTAATTGGCATTAAAATATTTTACATAATACATGTATAGACTACAATGTCCTGCTAATATAAATTTTTTTGTTATAATATACTTCTAAGTATAACTTTGAATTCTACATATTAAAATACCTTATTGATGACTCACATTGATTTTTTTTATTACTATCATTTTTTTTAAATGTCAGATATTGATTTTATGTTAAGAATTGAATGAATTACACATGTTTGTCTTATTATTCTTATTAGGAGGTACTTGATAATTCTTTTTTTTCCTAAGTTTCACTTTTTTCTTTGCACAATGAATATTTTAATATATACAACATTAAAATATTATATTTATGTGTGTGAAAAAGATATATCTACCTAAATTAGTTAACATACATCTCCAAAGAGTTTATTTAAATCTCGTGTTGAAATAGTTTTGAAAAGTATAAAGTTTTCAAGCATCTTACTCACTTTATTTACTTTTAATTACTTTGTCTTTTCAATGTTGATATAAAATGTGAACATCTAAATATTTTATTTATGGCTCAAAGTGAGTGAAATATTTTTACCACTTTAGATTGTAACATCAACAACAAATAGAGTGACCATAGTGAGGTTGGCATTATTGATGTTCTCATTTTTTATTATTATAGCTTAAATTATTTTTCTATTTAAAAAATATTTTATTTTT